>JAMKCH010071626.1:0-19170 GCA_023653785.1 Ophioderma brevispina
ATCCCGTGGGAGACAGGTAAGGTAACAACGAACATCCCGCCGCATCATTACATATTTTGCCACAGCGGTCGTCGGGCGGGCATATTTGCGCAAAAGGGTTGCGAAATCACAAAACAAATAAGGGACCTCAAATACGGAGTTCTGAGTACTGAAAGGTAATTTTAAAAGTTGGCAGCGCTGCAGAGGGTTGAGGCCGATGTTGTGTAATGTAAGTCTAAGGAACAAATCACTCAAAATAAACGCCCCCCTTTTTGAAAAATGCAACGCCCCCGGGGGTTATTAGAGGATATACGGTATAACATTTCTACTTAGTAGGACCCAAAACGATTTAAAAACCAGTTTCAACAAATCGGACCATTCTATAAATAATGACCTTGAACTTTCTTGAGCCTATTGTACTAAAACAATAGTCAGTTAAACTATGGCAAAAAACTATATAACTTTTTAGAAAACCGTATGAGCAGCCGAACAGGACTGGTTATAAATTTTAAACAATTTTTAAACACTTTTTTGTTTACCCCTGTACAAAATTTTCCCCCTTATAAAACCAACCAAGAACTCATTTTAAAAAATGATTTCAGATTCTCAATGAAATTACTGTATTGGAAAAAACATGGTGTCAAAATTGTATATGAAAAAACTAAACCAAAAAAAACATCAACATTTCCATCTGTACTACCTGTTTGGATGACAATAATCCCGCCCACCTCCCACTCTATGGTGCACCTCGGGTTTATTTTGAGGGGAAGCGCAAAGCCGCGAATGGAGGGCCGACTCGAACATTTTTGGCGGCCGGTGACATCACGTCACCGGGTCGGAAGATTCTTAATTTTATAAAAATAGGGGTTGTTTCGGTCTTGCATCTATCGGAGAAGAGATGCAATTGGAGTATATTGTCATCAAATAGGTAAGCATGCTCTGTAGAACGAAAATAGAGAACAATTCTGTCTTGTATATTTAATTGCATTTTTCTTTATCATCTTTGCATTAAATGTAGTCTGAAATTATCTTTAGTACCAATATGCATCTTGTTTAGGTAAACATCCTTTTAAACAAAAAAACATTGAATGTTATTAATGTTTATTAATTAGTGAAAAGTCTACCTGCCTTGCCAAGACACTCATACCCAGTACATTGATGCAATGCATTTACTGAACACTTTTTAGTTGGGGTTCGGTTAGGAATGCGTGCGTGGATTTCTATCATTTTCTCACCAGATGGGCAGAGAAAGAGTGTCCCCTGTCATTTGCATTTGGGATTTTTTTTGAAATTGTGTTTTTGTATTTCATTAATTAGGGATAATATTTGGGGAGGAAATTCGACTTTGTGATACATGTATGTTCCCTTAGATATATTACTTTTCAAATGGTGGATCCTCAATAATTTTGTCCAGATCACATTTTCAGGTTGAAAGCAACTTTTAGCATTGAATGATTTGCTTGTAAGCGGTGATGTGCTGTTGACGAATGTGACCTTTTGATCCGGGAAGTTCATATTGCCATGTCGAACAGGGATCATCTAAAGGCCCATGATATACTGCCAGTCGCAGCGAGCGATTGAAGTGCGCAGTGCTGGATTTGACCCAAGATCAAGTGTTACGCATGATCACAAGCAGAAATAGGTGGGGATAGGCTAGTATAACACAGAGAGCGGGAGAATATTGCATGAAAGATATAGCCGGTCGACGTGGCACTGTGTACTTTACGCTACCTGTATCCCCGATCAGTACAATTATATGTAACTGCATAAATTAGGAGCTCCATCAAAATTGCCTATGGGTGGCGCTGTTACTATCGATATCATCTATGGGCATTTCACAGAAAATTAATCCGTGTGGATTAACTAGTCGTACCGCAACCTAGGGTAGGTAGCCCACGCGGTCTACAACAGGGTTGCGGGGACGGCAATGGTGGCCTGACGCCGGGGGAACTTCAAGACGCAACTATACATGCAGACGTTCAGTCACACATGCATATTTTACCCATATCACAGCGATTATGTAACGATGCACTCTGCGGTTCTCTCGCTATCGATGCGATTACTCACTTTTGAGGGAAAAATAGGCAATTTTTCTTCGGCTCCTATTGCAGCAGCGGCCCCGGTGTTTACAAAATGGAGGAGGAACTGTTGCAAAAAAAAAAAACTGTGGGAAAAACAGACGCCTTTAGTGACCATGATTATGACAGTCCACCGATCCCTGTGGGCAATTTTCACGTTAATTCATCACACTCTGTTTTGGAGCCCTTATGTGATTGCCGAAATTATTCAGATTTACAAGCGGGACCAGCATGAAAAAACGGTACCCTGCAACCAGGGCTTGTGAAATAAGGATTTTCAGATCCACGAGCAATTTTTTTGGTGTTTTTAACATTTTATTGCCTGGTTTCTATACAAAAATGTTACACAGTTTTGTTTCAGAACCAGGGGACATTTTGCCTTTTAGCAGGGTGTTAATTTTCCCTACCCCTGATTATTTCAAGCCTTGCCTGCAACCACACTGTGTATAGACAATGGAACATCAAAGGTTTAGCCATTGCAGATTCTCTAGCTCAGAAGCTGCAAAATCCATTTCTTTTCCGAGACGCAGTGATTTATCAGTAAAACGATGTTAGTAATCGAGTGTTCAAAGAATTTAGAAAGAGGTGGTACTCTAATGTTCAAATTTCGTTTTTTGGAAAAAGTGAAAAAAATGCATTTCCAATACGGCACCTAGGGTATCGCCACTCACTGTGCCAAACCTACCTCTACGCAATTTTAACTCTGCGCCTGCAACGACCAATCGATTCGCACTATGAGCGCAATATTTCTAAAATGCAATTTTGACACTGTAATCCATAGGGTAAACGAAAGCAGTAGCGGCATCGGATCAATGGAGACTTGATAAAGGGATTAGCAGCAGTTTGCTAATCCGACACATTAAAAAAAATCATCAAAATTCATATTTTTTGTTACTGGCATGGATATGCAAACATTAAACCTGCAAGTGATCCGTGTATAAAGACAAGGCAGTACTTTATCTGATCTTTAATTTCTCTAATGGCATATCAAAAATCCGACGTGAGATCAAAAAAGCCTTTCTCGGTGATATCCCAGAGCTTAAGCGTGATCTTGTGCACCATGATCAATACCGTTTTGACCTCAAACCAAACATTATGGATCCTTTGTTTAGTCTGTTCTCGTTTAAACCACATCACTGTGTTGTAGATTTTGAATGTCCTCGCTGTGTGGCCTATTGCGGAGACTGTATGCCAATTTTCCTCAAATACTTCTTTTTTTTTCACTATTGTGGTGGTTGTTTCTACATTAAGCAGGATATAGAATTGTACACACTTATCCCCTGATTTATAGTTAAAACAAATGCATTTCCACATTTTTTCTCGATTCCATCGCAATCTCGCTGCGATACCCTTTATACGCATTAAAAGGAATACATTGCTTAAAAATGGTTTTCACTGGGGACAAAACAATATTAGCTTGTTGCAATTCAGGGTTTTCATTTTTTATCCCCCTGTCTTGAAAAGCAGGAGGGGGATTTGTTAGTTGCACATGTCCTATGTATTCCAGTTTGGTTAGGTTTTCGTGTTTCGCGTTGCCTTCAGAAAGTTGAAGTCCGATTTTAACCACACGTGGGGTTAAGGCACAGCATGCCGACAACATCCCGCTGCGGCTAGTGTTATGAGTGTCATTGTCCAAATAGAGTCTCTAGCACGACTTTAGTAGGCTTGTCTGTGAAATTTGATATTCGGGTTTCATTATAAAGGGTTTTAAAACAAAAATGTGACCGGTTAGAAGTTTTTTCTGTTGAACGGTTTCGGGTGTAAAAGGAACCATTTTTTTTTTTTTTAAAAAAAAGACAAAAAAAATTCCTAACGGTCATCGCATTTTTTCTTGGAACTGCGAAGTAAAAACTGTGTTTTGCGAATGGGAGCAGTGTGTGACCTGATTTTTGGTGTAATCCATGCACAGGCCGTGACTTTGGAAGACTTTGCTGGCTGCTGTGGGGTTAAGGTGCAATAGGGGTTTTTCTTCTTCTCTTCTTCTTTCTTCTTCATATTTGGATGATGTCAAAGGTCATAGACCAAGGTCAAAGGTCATCTGAAGTCATGATGTTCTAGGTTGGTTATGTTTCATTTTTAGGGTCTTCTTTGAAACGTTTGAAGTCCGATTAACAACCTCCATGTAGCTTGGGTCAAAGGTGCAATACAGGTTCGGCCCTTCATATGTTGTTGATGTCAAGTGAAATTTCAGTTTGTCAAAGCAAAAGACTTATGTGTTGTAAATTAAAATGGGAATTAAGAGTTTTGAGTGTGAATTTCACGACTGAAAAAAAATAACCTTTTAGGTTTTTAGCCATATTTAGTAAGAATTATTTTTGGCGTCCATTGTTGTTTTTTAAGTAAAAAATCAGGGTAGCCCAAAAGCTTAATTTGAATAATATAGTTTTATGTACGGGCAATTCCACCGTCATGGACGTTACAAAGTTTGCCCACCCTCTCGCACCCACCCTCGCCACCCGACTCTCTCTACACCGTCCCTGTATTCAAATTGTTATTCCAACCATACTGAAAGCTAGAATTATTTTATTTCTGTACTGATAGTTTTTACTAATGTTTAACAAGAACATCAACACATCTAGAAATCTCTAGTTTCAATAACAAGAAATGGCTTAAAGAAGTCGGCGTCAATGGACGTTACGAAAATGACAAGGCAGTTTTTTTTTTGTTTGGACATTTATAACCAAAACCTCTCTGAAGTAGCAATCTCACTTATCATTATTCCTGTTTAGATATTTTCACTATGGTAACACTTATTTTAACTTTGAATTAAAATAAAGGACAGCCTTCTTATAATATAAAAATCTTCCAACTGTGTTCATGGACGTTACATTGGTGAAATTCCATGGACTTTTACATAATTTGAATTTTCAACATTCGCTCATTCAAAATTGGTAACCCATATAGGTATGTGCTTATGCATTGCTTATCAGTTCGTTTGTTTATGCTATAGATATAGTTTTGAATGTTTTACATGATGTTTGATAGTGGTATTATTTTTTTTAAAATAACCATTTTAGGTCAAACTTGGGTATGAGGGCGCTTTTCTGATTTTTTTTCACCCACGCTTTTGAAAAAAACCTACCATTACATGTACCACTATAAAGATAACCAATATGTGAAATGCTCACTAGAATTGAGCCTCTTATCTTTATTATTTGCTGTACCATTCATTTGAATATTGCATTGAATGTTGCCATGAAAGCACAGGGGTCAAGGCACTTTTCCCCTATACAATTCAATGGAGCATTTCCAAGAAATAAACTTTAGGCCTACTCACAAACTTAAGGTGATAGAAGGGTGAAACTTCTTGAGCAGGTAAAACTTACGATTATCTTTCAATTGTTACCCCTGGAAGGTGCATATTTTATAAAGTTGACGAAAAATGATGTAAAGAGCCCTCGTGCCCACTTTTGACCTAAAAATGGTCCGTTTTATGAATTCTAATTATCAAAATGTCATGAAACTTTAAGAACAGATTCTATGAATCAAAAAACATAATTTTTAAACATTACCATAACAAACACCCATAATACACATTTATGGGGGTGTTGAAATTGTGAGACGTCCATGACTGGTAACGTCCATGGATGCTCATTAGATGTTTCTAATTAGATAATTATTTTTTTCACATGTGATTATCTCCATATATTACTTAACATGGTATACTAGATATGATTATAATCAATTGCATGGTATTGTAGTTTACAGGGAAAAAATAGTATAAAACGTAATGGACGTTACATAAAAAAAAAAACCATTCGTGGAAATCAGAAGTTAAAATTTGAAACTCAAAAAGCGCCCACCTCTATAGATAACTGGCATGATTTAAAGGTGTAAGTATAAAAAAGTACTATCTTGGTATTAGTTTAAGAAATGAATACCTTCAGTGGATCAATATTCCAGGACTGAACTATTTGATAGCACAATTTTCGTAAAATGCAAAAATCTGTGTCGTAAATTCCTATTTCCAAAAACCTTAAAAAATAAGAAAACACTGAAAATTCAAATTAGAATGCAGATTTAAATACAGATAAGGTATCTTTCTTCCCATGTTAAATGCTAAATTGTTGCATTAAAATGAAGTCAATTTTTAGGCTCAAGGGGACATTGGCGTGGAATTGCCCTTATGCACATAAAAATACAAGGAATATGTGGCAGGAAAGTAGGATTACATATGACCTGGGATTGTACCTGTTCTAGTATGGCATTTTCACAATAAGGTAAAAATTTAACCCAGGATTGACCTTGAAACCATTTTAAGCCTACTCTGTTTAAATCGGTAGAACCAGATGAACCTGTCTATACACCTTTTAACCCCATTTGAAACGTACAATTTTACCCATTGTTAAAACCCTTGCCCACTCAAAATGGTGAAGAAGGCCAAAAGGTTGCATCATCGAGATCTGGAATCATAGAGGGTTTAATGTTGCTTAGAAAACTCATCAAAAACATTTTGTGCGACTCTTATGTAAGGTTTAATATGGGCATACTTGCAGGTATAGTTTACTAAGACAATTATCAACACACTGCCAAAAATTTAAAAATGATGGAAAATAAGGGGGTGCTCTTCATAAAAATGGTGTTGTTTAATTGGCTTTTAATTAGGTACGCTCAATTATTGTCCTGCACATTCACAAAAAACACTATTGTGATTCACCTATATAACAGTTGTGAATAACAAGTGATGTGAAAGGTGCATATTGGGGTTATAACCACTAGCTGGTTTTATCAAACAGTCACCCATTGTTCTTTTTCTCTTGTCTTTATTACAGTTCCAAGTGATCCAGTCACCAGACTGTATGTGTAAAATTGATGGCAGCAACGGAAATCCTGAAAAAGAAAGAGGTAAAGGCTCATCTTCCATCGGAGTCCATCAAGTTGTTGCTGAATCATGGTATCTCCCAGCTTCCAGAGAGAACTATTACCATTAAATTGGCTCGAAGAGTCACCTTCGGCTTAAAACCATGGTTCAGGAAGCTTCAAAAATGTATGAAGAATGGTTAATTATTTTAAAAGAAGAAAGATGTCTACAGCTGACTTTGACCATGCAGTGAAATCACAAACTGTAGAGGCTTTGTATGGATTTTAACACCAGAGCATATTCCCTTCCGTTGCAAGTGGTGGGGGTAGAGAGTTACATTTCATGAGGGAAGGATCTTGACTTGTTCAGAAGAGCATCCAATTACACCCATTGCCCAAGGGTGCCCCTTGATGGGCCCTGAAGGCCTTACTGGTTAAGCATGAAGGGATACAGCCATATATGACCAGAGATCCACCACCAGTTGAGAAGGATGAGCCAACATGAATGAATCTACAAAAGTAATGGTGAACAAAAAAGCATACTAAGATGTTCTGGCTCCAGGAAAAAACCAAAACCTTGGGCGAAACGGGTGGCACCACACTTGCAGCCAGAGCAAAAGCATTAGCAGCTGAAGCTGTGAATTAAAGCCAATTGTTAATAATGAGTTGTCTGTGGAACAGGCAACCTGTACTACAAAGAGATAACTGAAGCTTGTGTGGGTTCATTCAGAAACCAGAAGAGCTGTGAATGAAGCCCTTCAGAGCTTAGCTTCTGACCCTGGACTTACAGATGTTAACCACGTTTTTATGTGCT
This sequence comes from Ophioderma brevispina, assembly GCA_023653785.1. Lineage (NCBI taxonomy): Eukaryota > Metazoa > Echinodermata > Ophiuroidea > Amphilepidida > Ophiodermatidae > Ophioderma > Ophioderma brevispina. Next base: position 7,672 of record JAMKCH010071626.1, read on the forward strand.
TCATGATGAGGGTTGTTAAAGATCAAATGTGTACAAAGTAACCCTTGCGCTGTCATCTACCTGATGGAGAATGGTCAAGCCTGATTGACAACCCAACCCTGCTCTCTACCTGAAAGTACCTGCATAGTTGATTCCAGCAATTATGACATGTATCGTGAGCAAGCAGCCTGTCTAAGGCCAAGATGTCGGACAAACCCCACTGGGATGTGCGAGACTTTGCAGCCATACTTATGGCTACCATGTGCAGAAAGTTTAACACTACTACCAACAATATCCAAGCAAGGATCTCCAGACATTGACAAATCATTATGCAGTGATAAGGCACCAATGGCCACATTATATGGTTCGATGGCTGGTTTATGTGAACTGGTGGGTATGAGGGGTACTGAGGTACAAATCTGTTGTGATGCCAAAAAAATGAAAACCTTAGGGGATAGAATCAAAGCAGCTGTAGAGGGTCCAGTTGTAACAAATTATAGACCAAAAATAGCATCAGAGAACAACTCCAAGCAAATGGATTCTGAAGCCACTGTGCAGCACATCTTAGACAAAATATCTGATGGCCCTGATTGAAGTCTGATAAAATACGAAGAGGAGCGTTTGGCATACCTAGGCCGAAAGCCACTATGTTCTCAAGTGATAAAGCTGCGCTCTCAACCTGTTGGACCTGTTGTACCAATCCACACCTGGGCTTTCAGACCCACCATCAAGCACATCACGGGTCTTCGGTCCCTCTTAAGTCAGTGTCCTCGAACACCAATATTTTCCCGAAGTCCAGGTCTCATGTCCCAAGAACTCCAATAGCACTGCCCAGGGAACACCTCAACCAGGTATTTCATTAAACATGGTACAAATTCCCACAGACACAAATTCATTGGATTGTCAGCTCACAAGGCAAAAGCTCAACCCCATTGACATCCGGTTCTACCTCGATCTCATCCCAGCAGTTCAAATGCCCCTCTTACCAATATCTGTGACCATCCAGTCACCACATCTTCAACCTCTCGGGATGCCTCCGTCTCACAGTCATTACAATCACCCCAATTGTCCCACCCACCAACCGCAACCAAGATGGTCATGTCTTTAGTTCATGCAGCAAGCATGCAGTCACCACTCAATACAGACCAGTCATCAGGGGTCAACACAAGAATCCACAAGCCCAGAGCAAGTGCAGTGTGATGGTGAAATCCGAATGAGGGAAAAACATTGTAAACAAAGCACTACGAGTATTTAAGACTAGCCAGAGACTGCTCCAATGACATGTTGGACATGTTAAGTTGTTGAAACTATTATTGGTTATGCATGAGGTATTATGACACATGGACAGTTGGACCAGTTAAGTTGTTTGTTAGTGTAACAATATGGGTTATAGGTATGCCATCTAATTGAACAAGGGTGATTATGTATTTAATCTTCAGTAATGAGAAACATACAGCAGGGCGTCAAAGTTTGGGCCAAATTGAAAAATTAGCAAAACTTGAGGGAAATTCTAGGAGATAGTAGAAGAGGCCACAAGTAGGTCTTGAGGTCTAATCATGTTTTAAATTCAGTATAATTATTTTAGTCACACACCAATTTATGGGCAAACTTAAAATTTCATCAGTCTTTAACATTGGAGGCCACGTTGCGTTACAGGTGAATGAGAGACTTTTGTGGCACCCTTTAGCAATATGTGTCATATGTGTGATTTTCATATAGATAAGATCTTACATGTCTTTGTTACAGGAAGCCTTTGAAAGTGAAAAAAAAGGGCGATTATTTTCATTTCACCTTCATATAAAACTAGGCTGAATTTAGTTTGTCTCCTATACAAATTAGAATGTCACACTTTGTACCAAGAAATATTTTAAAGCTTAATCCTTTACATGGGGACCCTTGTGATTATATATTAAATAAAAAAAAGCTTTACATTGGTGCAAAAATCAAGAATTTCAGATTTTTTAGTGGGAACACCTGTATGTGAAATCTCTCGTTGCACCTTAACTACACCAAACCATCATGGCAACTAGAAGAAAACATTGAATCCACAAATGGTGAATCATAATGGTACCAGTTCCAAATGTGTCTTTTGTTGTGAAAATACGGCATATTCTAGAATGCAGATGAGCCTACTTTTCTTCTAGTCAAAGAAACATGTAGTTGTTTTAATGCATGTATAGAGATATTAATTATCCAGGTGGTAGCTGCCAACAATTTTTTTGTGTCTCTTGCAAGAGAAGCCACTTAGGGTTCTTTGTGAGGAGGAGCAGAATATCATAGGGGCCTTTATTTTAAGGAGTTCGTTTACTCCCTACAGAAAAGGTTTGACACCTCAGGTAGTTAGTATGGACCCTCATTGCAAGCTAGGCGGTTAGTACTCTCAAATTGTGGGATCACTTTTTCAATAGGGCCAATTTAAAGTTTAATCACAGGGGTCAAGACTTTAAAATTGCTCAATCGTGTTTAAATGGATGCCATATTCATCTATCATAAGGATTCCAAGAAATGTATAGTTTGTACCAACCTACGACCATTGGTTTCTTGAGTTATTTAGGTTTTTAAAATGGTTAAATAAAGGTCAATCTGCCATTTGTACAGGGGTCAACATTAAAAATGGTAATCTTGATTATATTTTAAATACTTGCAAGTTATTGACTGAGGTAAGAGGCTTCCTAAAAGGTATAGTTTGTATTATGTTAAATGCTTACCTTACGTGAAGATAAGGGTCAATTAAGGTCGACACCAATTGGGGTATGTTGAACTATGACCTTATTTGTCCCATAACATGGTACAAACTATGCATTGCAGATGGTACAAACTATTTCTTATTTGTGATTCATTAAGCAGATGAACAAATTCTATAATTTCAACAAAATGGGAGCAACTTCCGATTTGACCCCTGTACAAAATGAAATTGACCTTTTTTTACACATTTAGCCATTTACCCTATAACTCCAAAACCAGTGATCACAGATGGGTACCAAACTATACATTTTGGAATCCTATGACTCTAGACGGACGGACAATATGGCATACGGTTCAAATGAATTGGAGCAATTTTAAAAATTTTGACCCCTGTGTGTAAACTTTAAACTGGCCCCATTGAAAAGTGACACCACAATTTGAAATTGAGAGTACTAACTACTAGCGTTGATATAGAGGGGCCATTACTAACTACCAAAGGTGTAACCTTTTCTGTAGTGAGGGGTAAACGATTGTGTTTGACCTGCGTCCTAGCTCCTCCACCACATTGGTAGTGTGTTGTTGTCTGTTCATTTCACCAATGTATTTAGAAAATATTACCCCTGGTTTGGGTTATGAATATGATACCCAGATCACCACAAGGTTAGTTCATGTCAATATATGATACAAATACAACCATTATAACCGTGTTCCCTCCGGTGGATGAGGCATATTGTAAACTCATAGTTGCATGGTCTTGGTGTGCGCAGATGTTGGTGGTAACTCTGTACCTTGGTTGACACTCTGGACCTTTGTCCCATTCACAAACTGGGATGGCAGACGACACGTGTTCGGTTAAACGCGTATATTTATTAGAAAATCCAAAGTTTGTTTGAGGCATTAATTCTATAGTACTTTTACCTTCATCGGAGTGATGAAGTCAGGTGTGTTATGCCTTGTTTGGCAGCATTAAATCGTGGGCATTGAGTCAAAGATGTTGGCATGCTTCCTGCGCGGATAAAGGCGGTACGCAAAACGACGCAAAACCATCTGTCTTCTAAACACAATGACGTCACTAATTTCAAGGAAGGAAAATAGGACAAGAAGCTGTGATAACATTATATAAATAATACTGCCTGCCTTTATTCCTGAAAATTCTATAACTCGGTCAATTTTTACTGTTGTTAACAATAGAACAGTGAAAGTTTTGACTATCACACCACAAAAAGTCACCCTAACATGCCCCAAATTCATGAGAAACTCCTCAGGCCAATTTCACTCCACTCCGTTATCGAGAGTGAAATACTCTTAATGTTGTATTTCAACTCTTTGAAAAAGATTCTTGCGAGGGAAGTCACCCTCAACATTCTGTTCTTAGCAACAATTGTACGATTTCACTCGTATGCATTTCAATTTCACTCTTGAGAATTGGCTCCAAGAAGTGAAATACTCTTGAGAAAAAAATTGTGAGTGAAATTAATGATCCTAAATACCACCAAAAATACCACAGTCATTTGCACTGTTATCCAAGTAATTTTCAATACTTTACTATCGCCTTACTAATGCCTTAAAAGTGAAGCAAAAGGCAATTATTGATTTACTTATATTTCCAAAACATTTTCAATATAAATGATTTTTTGCTACAATATGCAAATTGGAAATTTAACAAGATTTTGTACCAAATTCTTTCAGCTTATTAATTCTTTTAGATGGGGATATTTTAGACAAAAAGACTTATATCAGTGCAAAAAATTAGGGGGACAAATTTTTAGGGACATCTGAGTGTGTGAAATATCTTGTTGCCACCTTTAAGAAATGATGGTTTCCTTTGGTTGTAATATGACAACCAAAAAAATAGCATCTGCATTTTTCTCAGGTTGCCAAAAGAAGAAAGAACACTTAACACTTCTGTGTGGTCTTGGTCCCCTCTAAATATTGACACGATGGGGCGTGGGTTGTGGTTTGACAGAATATTTCCTACTTCAAGGAGTGCACTAGGGCAGGCCGTAGCAGGATTGATTTTACAAGGGTGCAGATTTCCTCGAAGGTTGGCGGTGAAAGGAGCATTTGAGGCTGCTTTGCTTGCCTGAGACCACCATTGTTTGGGCGTTTGTCACTTGTGAAAATTTGAAGAGTGGGGTTGTGGATAGGCCCCAAAACATCGACACTTTTACACTTCTAGAATATGATTCTACAGTTCATTTAGACATGAATGCAAGTAATGTCATATTACTGTTATGGTATACATTTGTACAAGAATGGAGGTGGGGGTAATGCACCCCCCCCCAAAGGCATGCACAGTTGGGTGTTCGATACATATCTGTACCTACTTGAGAATGGGTGTATCGTAACAGGACCGTCTGGTACACTTTTTTCCGGACACACTTAAGAATTCGGGAACACCTCAGGGAATAATTCCTATTCTAGGTTTTCTGAATTAATAAGTTCATCAAAAAACAATTGGGTCAGGTGGGTCACCTTAGGGAAAACACCCTTTGTGGACTAACACTAAAGTACTAAAAACAAGGGCCGTCACCAGGATTATTTGGGGGCGGTGCGGGCCTTCGAAAAAGTGGACCTTTTTCCAAAAAAAGTGTACCTTTTCTGCTAAAAGGGGACAACCCACTAAAAAAACGTCCTTGGAAATTTTGGAACATTTAATCACCAAAAAGTGGACTTTTTGTCATAAATTTCTCTGAATTTTGGGACCTTTTATCAAAAAATCAGCACAAGTGGAAACTTTAAACCCTTTTGGGAATTTGGGAGGGGGAGGCCGCACCCCCCTGCGTACGGGCCTGATACAAAACACATTCCAAAATGAGGAGGGACTTCAGCTGCACCTATGGTTTTGTTGTGTACCCGTGATGAACACATTTGAAGCTTTTTATTAAAACAGTTGGAGGTATTTCTGGAAAATTAATTTATTTTTTGAAAAAGTTGAAAAAACTATCATTCTTTCACATGGTTTTATATCTTATTTTGGCCACTAGTCTTAAATAGAGGGCAAAGATGACTCAAAAAATCACCCTGTCGAAACCTGTATTTCTATGTTCGAATTTGTTTTAACCGCATGGGTGACCACTGGACTATTTGATGGGTCATTCATGTGATGGAACTAGACCAGGGGTTCTCAATAAGCGGGCCAAATCTGGCCCACCAACCATTGATTTTTGGCCTTTGATTGCTCTAAAACATTAAAAGGAAAAATAAGAATTTCAGGTGTAGTTGGCCCTCAGTCATGGCGAACCAGCGGGTTGTGCAGAGGGGGCAGACTCCCCCGGGACAACGAAAATGGGGAGGGAGAAAATAAAAAAAATAAAAAAAATAAAAAAAATAAAAAAAATAAAAAAAATATTGGGTCTACCCGGCGAGCAAGCGAGCGGAGAATAAATGGGGGAAAAACTTCTTTGAGTTTTGCCCGAGGAGGTCAAGGTTGGGTACGCGCTGCCTCATGTAGGGAACTTTCAAATGTGTTTGGTATTCTCTGGCCTTCAGCTAATATAATGATTTGAACCCCTGAACTAGCCTATCAGACATAGTAAGAAAAGTAATAAAAAAGTGCATGCAACTTATTATCAGATAGGTAATCAGCTTGTTATATTTTGTAATAAGGCAATCAGGGATACTATAAGAAAGGGGGCATTCTTACAACTAGTATAAAAAATGTCTTCTAATCAATTGTCAATTAACCCTCAGGCAAGCTCTGTAGATTGAAAGGGATAGCAGCGATACTGGCTATGGGGAGTGGTACGCAGGGGTCTTCCCGTTTACAACACTGAGGGTCCAGGTGCGATCCCCGGCTCGGGCGTGAGGCTTTAGTGTAAGTGGTTTCCCGTCAAAGCTCGCTCTCGCAGGTTTTCTCGGTTTCCTCTGCTTCTAAAAATGGACTTCCTTCCCCTTCCTAATTTGATGTATGTGGTTTCAGTCGTTGTGTGAATGTTGCAATTGGCCTGATTAAGCTGCTGCCTCTAAGTTGCCATTGTTTCGTAAAAGCGTGGTCTTTGTAGAGCGCTATATTTAAATGCTTAATATTATTATTATTATTAATGCTGAGAGAGGCGAATCGAAAAAATGTGGAAATGCATTTTAACTGATAAATCAGTGGATAAGTGTGACAATTCAAACTGCTTAATGTTTAAAACAAACAACCAATAGTGAAAAATGGAAGTCATTTGAGGAAATTTGTCTTACCGTCTCCCACAAATAGACATACAGTGATGGCTTCTAAAAATCTGCACGAAACAGCGATTGCGGTTTACACCAGTACAAAATAAACAAAGATCAATAATGTTGTGTTTGAGGGTAAAAACGATGATTCATGGTGCACAATATCACACTGAAAATCGGTGAATTCACGTGGAAAGGCTTTTTTGAAGTCAAGTCGGAATTTGATACGCACGTATAGAAATTACACAATCAGATAAAAAGTGACTGCCTGTCTTTAATACACGGATTTCAGCCAAATACTTGAGGTTATGTTCGCCATATCCATGCCAGTGTAAGTAACAAAAAAAAAAAACATGAATTTTGACTATTTTTCGATGTTTCAGATTCGAAATCGCTGCTAACCCTTTAATGATGGTTCATACTTCATCGGCAGACGTCGGGACACTAGTCTTCAAAACATGGTTTTGAGCCGGAGGCCAGAACATGATTTGTGTAAAAGCATGTTGGAAGGCTATGCATTGCAGGTGAAGTATGAACCCACTTGCAGGGGGGGGGGGGTAGTAGGACACGATCTGCTCGATTTGGGCATTGGGATTTCCAAACGGTAATTTGGGGAAACGCTACGTGCATTTACTACTACGGCAGTCTCTGTTTTTCTCCCAGTGGAAGTACAAATCAACTCTTAAACATTCAAAAGATCTTAGAATATCATGAGAATTTAAGAAAAAAACTATGACTTCAAAATCCGTAGGGGTTAGTGAATTAACCCTGTTGCAAAAAGTGTCATTCCATACCGGCTTTCATTTTTAAGATTAAATATCAATTTGCTCGTGACCAGCCTATTCTTTAGTCAGTCTGTGTGTAACCGTAGCGATTGCGTAAGAGCGCCCTCCCTACCTTAAGTCTTTGAAACAGACTAAGCACCCGGAATTTGAGGCCGTTTTGAATTGCTGTTGCTGTTAGTTGGCATGTCTAACCCCCCTGCCACCTTGAGTCTACTGGTTCTTGAGTATGTACAGTTTTTGAAAAAATGACCACGTGAATAGAATGCTTTGAATATTTCAATTTAAAATTGCTAATTCTTTGCACAGGAATTGGTAGGACAAAACAATAGTGAGACACGATATGATATTAAAGTTTGATTAGTTTTTTCTAAAAAAAATAAAACTGATTGTGAGATTTACTTAATATGTTAGTTTCTTCAAAATCCAAGGGATCCTACTTGTAGAATTGCAATAAGTACTGATACTTAGAATGGCAGAATTAAAGGAAAGTGCGAGAACAGAGTCATATTTTTATTGTATTTTTGTTTGGTTTTATGTTTCATTCCTACTTATTCATTAAAGGGAGCATGGAATTAAAGCAATTCAGACACGAAATGGACCCCTACTGAAAACACTTCCACAAATTTGAAAATATTTGGGTGTTTTACATTTATTGGTAAAAACAAGGAAAGGTAACTTGTATTATTTTCCCTACTACTCTTTCTCATTCTAAAGATGCTGACATTACTGCAGCATTTTATCAAACTTGATGACAAGCATAGTCATTAGCTCCCAGACCTTGCTATTGTATATGTTGCTAATCCCAGCTAATCCACATCCAGATCAGGGCCGGATGCAGATTGATTTGGGTGGGACTTAGAAAAGTGGACTTTTTTTCTAAAAGGTGGACCTAGCCCCCTAAAATGGTCTTTTTTTGAACTGTTTTGAACATCTCCTCTCAAAAGTGGACTTTTCGTGTCAAACTTTCCTCTCAATTTTGGTCCTTTTTATAAAAAAAAACGCAAAAGTGGACCTTTTTCCCATTTTGGGAATTTTTGCACCGGCAGAGGCCACACGATACAACTGAAGTAAAATGTCTGAATCCTGTTCTGAATGCTCACAAAACAACTAGCTCACGGTAAAATTGATTTTTTGTTGGCAGGTATTGCTGTTTTTAATGTTAAATTGTTTTTATACAAATGTAAACATCCAAAATTGTTTTAAGTTTATGGAAGTGATTTCAGTAAAGGGTCCAATTTCATTATGTTGACTTTATTTTTCTGCTATTGTGTCCCTTAACACTCACGATCTCTTTCTCATCAATGTGTTGGCAAAGTGCTCCCAGCAATCGCCTCTTGCCTCTCCAACCACAGTCGGGGTACGCCATCATTGTTTGCCCCATGATGCTTTCACCTAACTCATGCAGGCTCTCTTTAGGTCCTCGGCGCCGGTTGCGAGCTCTGCTGCAAAATTCTGCGCCGTTCACCAGGCCCAAATCTTGGGTTCCAAAATCGATCGCTAGTTCCTGTAGGTCAAATCTTCATCCCTTCCTCCTCTATTTGCAAGGGACTTTGCATTCGCGATTCCATCCAGGCTCACTGCCAAGAAATCCACCGCCTCATGGTCGTGTCCCCACCTTTGATCCTACAACGGCACCTCTCAAAGTACTTCAAATACTCCTTTCCACGGCCCTCTTCCATCATAGAGCCGCGGGGTTGATGATCAGTCGGTATGGCAACCTTGAGATAGATGGCCGTGCCTTCCCTTGCCCAGGGAACTCTCTCGGTGCTGCGTTCCTTGTTTTCTTTCCACTCCGTTTCCACCTCTACCAGCACAATGTCAAATCTCCTCCTCAACCGTTCATTTTTCTTGCTGCAGTTGGGTCATTTCGGCTTGAAAGTCTGGTCTGCTCTCATCTTCCATCCCGTCACGCTCTTCTTTACATAGGCTACTAGGGTAGTCGGCGGGCACCGGCCGGTGGCATCATTGGGCCAGGTAGGCGCATCCTTATGGATTCCGTCATGTACTCTCCTACTTCTTCTGGCCTTATGCCCTCCTCATTGTCACTGGCATCAACCTGACATCTGGTGTTGATGGTGGGCAGCCAGTGTGAGCACTTTTCCTTCCCAGCTTCGCGGTATCTTGCACAGGGGGGGGGGGGACTGAACATGCTGGTGTGCGATGGGATCGAAGCGGCAGAGTGGAGTCTGTAGTGACTTTCGTTGGCAAGGCAGGGATGGTTTCACGGCTTCTCTCCAGCGGACTGGGAGTTCCTTGTTCCCCTTCCCCTAAATGCCTCGCATTGCCATCTTCTCTCGCCATCTTGGTGCCTCTCATTTCACGGTAGAGCTCGTCTCTCCAATCTTCCATACCTCTTAGGTTATGGGACTCCTCGGTGCTGGTGTGGATCGGGGGTCGAAGTGGTAGAGCCGGAGTTGGTAGTGACATCATTGGCAAGGCAGGATGGTTTCACGGCCTCTCTCCAGCGGACTGGGAGTTCCTTGTTCCCCTTCCCCTAAATGCCTCGTATAACCATCTTCTTTCCATGCCACCTTGGTACCGCTCATAACACAGGAGCGCTCTTCTCTCCAATCTTCTTCTGTGCCTCTAACGTCAACTGCTCGGTGCTGGTCTGGATCGGGGGTCGAAGTGGTAGAGTTGGAGTAGGTAGTGACATCATTGGCAAGGCAGTGAAGGTTTCACGGCTTCTCTCCAGCGTACTCTCCAGCCCAATTGGGCGCCTTTTCTATTTTCTTTATTTGAAATGACAGGAAGGTGTAACCTACGTTAAATTAAAGCTTATAACTTGGGGATTCAGTTTTAACACATTTTGCGCCCAATTGGGCGTTTTTTCTATTTTCTTTATTTGAAATGACAGAGTTTTACGTACATCAAATTAAAGCTCGTAACTTAGGGATGCAGTTTTTACATATGTTGCGCCCATTGGGCGCCTTTTCTATTTTCTTTATTTGAAATGACAGGAAGGTGTAACCTACGTTAAATTAAAGCTTATAACTTGGGGATTCAGTTTTAACACATTTTGCGCCCAATTGGGTGTTTTTTCTATTTTCTTTATTTGAAATGACAGAGTTTTACGTACATCAAATTAAAGCTCGTAACTTGGGGATTCAGTTTTAACACATTTTGCGCCCAATTAGGCGCCTTTTCTATTTTCTTTATTGAAATGACAGGAAAGTGTAACCTATGTTAAATTAAAGCTTACAACTATGTGAGATCTAAGTCCCATCAAAGGTCAATCTTATACTCATGTATCAAACATCTACTTTAAATCAGTTATATTTCTTTTTAGACATGTTTCTGTAATTAAAGTGCAACTTCAAACTAGGAAACCATCTACGCCTTTGACGCCAGGGAACGATCTGCCCATGATCCGCCGGTGGGTGGGGGTTAACTGGGTATGCTGGTCGGGTAACAAAAAACGCGAGACCTGGGCAGGTCTCGAGACTTGCAATATAGGGTATCAAATTCAACCTATGTCTCTGACAGTCTCACATAGGGTATCAAAATTTTGTTTTTGTATAAAATCAGCATGAATCTGTTAGAATGATGATTTTTGTGTTGATATCATGCTCAAAACAGAATAAAAAGTCCATAAAATAGTTCAAAATTTAGTGTAAAATCCCAGGTTAAAATTCCATTGGAATATTGCTTGGCCCCGGGTCTCAGATAGGGTGTCTATTTGAATAAGTCTGGTCTCGGATAGGGTATCCATTTGAACAGAATGTCACATACAACGTAAACTGGACTTTTGCGATGGCTGTGACTGTTGTGCAGTGCACAACAGTGTTACACTATGTCACATGGGCGGTGAACCCGAAAGGGTGAACAAATTTCACTCTGACCCCAAAGTTGTAAATCACACACATACAATAAATTTATAATCTTG
>JAMKCH010071627.1:0-62728 GCA_023653785.1 Ophioderma brevispina
ATACAGCATGCGCTAATTGCGATTTCAATGTTGCTTCAATTTTGGACAATGCGCGAATCGGGAATCTTTCAAACCCAGTTTGGGTAAGCCAACTACGATTCCTATCTCAATTACTGGCACAACGAGGTCAGGAGAAAGTCATCGCTTCATGAGTATTCCTTTATTAAGCACGCTCTCGCGCTCCTGCTTTAGAAAAATATCTCCTTGATAAGACCGATTTTCGCGGCGCTAGTCTTAAATTTAAACTTCGCTGCAATACTCTGCCGTTAGATCGCAGAACCAGCAAATGGGTTCCTGATCATGACGGCATTTGTTTAACATGCAATATTGGCATTGAAGATGTTCAACATTTCTTATTTACTTGCAGCATGCTTAATGATATCAGAATTGATGAATACAACAAACTTGAACGTAATTTAATTGCTATTAAAGTCTGACTCAGAGATTTCGAAATATTATTTTTTTGTGTAATAATAAAAAATAGTCAGCTAGAACTAAAGATAGTAACCTAAAATGCACAATTCCGAAATTTGAGATGAATCGGATTTTTCGTTTTGATGCAGAAAACATTTATGTGTAGTATTACGTCCCATAGGATACTATACTGTGTATAACAAAAATTCCGGATCCGGAATTTTATAACAAAGTTGTGATTTTCTATATGAAGGAATTCGATTTAAGCTTAGCAATTTCACACAGTGATTAGTATATGGACAAGCATTATGTACATGCAAAAAAACACGATTTTTTTGGAAATTGAGGGCGCCCACCTCAGGAAATCTCTGAGTCGGCCTTTAATCATCTTGATGTATGGGAAGCCTTTATCTCCAGCAGCTTACATGTCAAAACAATCCTTACATTATAGGTGGTATTGATACTTACAACAATAACTATGTTGAAGATGTTGAAATTATTGCTGCTGTATTTGATGATTTCTGTAAGTCATATGCAAAAAGAGCTTGGGAGCTGAGAAACACGCAATTAACCTTCAAAATGGTTGATTGAAGTTTTAATTTTGGCTTACTACATCGTTAATGCTTTTCAATGCTGTTGTATAGTTTGTAGCACTTTAATATGCGTGTTTTTCTTTATATTATGTATCTTAATACATTTATTTACTATTTATATCTTGATGTGAGTGATGCTTGTCTTGTCTTATTGTATTTGTGTGTGTGTGTGCGTGTGAGTGTGTGTGTGTGTGTTTGTAGGCACATATTTACCCTGTGCATGTGAGTGTGTGTGATGTACATGAATATGAATGTGTTTGCATGTGTTTATACATTGTATGTGTATAATTATGTAATATTGTTTTAACATATGTAGGCCCATATTTTTGTGCGTGTGTGCATGTGGGTGTGCGGGTGTGTATGTGTGGATGTGTATGCATGTGTGTGTAATGTATGTATCTTAAGTTTGTTCATTCATATTTTTAGCAGTCAAACACTTTTTGCATTCAGCATTATTTTTGCTTATTTTGCATAGATCACTTATCATGGACGGAAAATAACATCATGTTTCCCACGGGGTTTCCCACTCTATCCCTGCCTGTGTCATTTTGCTCGTCCACTCCTCACAGTTCTGGTCAGCTTGTTTGCCTTTTCCCCCATTTTCCCCCTCTCTCCCTTAATTTTGGTTCATTAGTACCAGCAGAGAAGAGGAGAATTTCAATCTTCTCTAGTCTTTTCTAGGGTAGTGATCTGGTGGGAGATTTGTATGTGGTTATTCCGGCCCATGTCTGTGTAATTTAATCATTCTGTTGTTATTCTTTATTTTGTTGTTTTATTGGTTGTTGGATGCACCACTATTGTAGTTGAGTGCCACTGTTCCGAAATTGTATATCCAAATAAATAAATAATACATTGCGTCAAGTTATCCCAATAACATTGGTAACAGTGGGTGACATAACGATGTGTACACGCAATCAGATACCTTATCTACTGTGTTGTGGGATTATGGTGAAATGCATTTAAATCCTTTCATCTCCAATATATGGGCACTTAAATCACTCAAAAGGGCTTCCGTGCTATGTTGTTTATTGCATGCCCGATCTATTGACAATGTTTAGGCCTATACGTGCTAACTAATAGAAAAAAAATAAATAATTTGCTTTTGCTGTGGACAAAGTTTGTTTTTACCAAGTAAATGAGAAAAAATTAGCCCAATTTGATATCTTAAACATGACATTAGCTTGAGTGGTTAATAAGAATGTAAAATATAGAAGTACAGTAAAATGTACTTTGCTTTGTCGTCATTTATCTTGTACTTGTGTAAATTTTACAGTATTGTACGCAGCATTCATTCTACCAACTAAATAGGCCTACCGTAAAAGTATAATTTATATTTTAAAGATGATCTAAACTATAGGCAGGTTTGCTAGGTTGGTGTGGTCATCCGTGTTTTTTATCCCTACATATTCCCCCGGTCCCTCAACTCAACATAGAAAGTGGTAACCATGTGAGTTCTTCATTTTTTCAAAACCCCCCTTTTCAATGATTTTTCATTGATTTTACCCCTCTTTTTTTGCAAAATCGATGACAAAATCAGGGTTAAAAATACCCCCTATTTCAAGGTTTTCAATGACAAGATTTTCAGACACCCCTTTTCAATGACTCTTATAATTTAACATTTTAAGAACAAAATATACAATACAAGTATCAATATTACTTTTGTGTCTGCTGTACTCCCAGATGATCCCGTCTTTAATTGGGATTAATTACAATACATGTATACTGATTTTAACTTGAATGAAAATGCAACAAAGATAAACAAATGTTCCTGTAAAAGTTTGTAGTCGACCACGACCAATTCTGTGAAATGCCCCTTTTTTTAAATTTCGAGGAGACGGATGCTCAGAATACCCCCTTTTTTCGTGATTTCGCGGTCCTTGATGACAGTAAAAAATATACCCCTTTTCCTCGAAATTTAGAACTCGCATGGTTACCACTTTTTATGTTGAGTTGAGGGACGTGACCGGGCATATTCCCAAGCTCCTTAATAACTCACCGAATACACACATTTCCAAGAGCTTTAATTAAATTATCTTTTAGAGTATACTGTAATATTTACCTATTTTGTTGGCAGAATGCCCGTATAATATTGTAAAATTTATAATATCTTTAATAATATACTGTGTCCCGAGACCCCGGTTGAAGCACAATTCAGTTCATAAGGTCTCCTTTTGGTAAACTCTTGCCTCAAAAGCTTAGTTTTAGCCAAATTTCGGCTCCCAATCCTTTGCGAGGGTGGGCGCGCGCGCGTACGTGTATACGCGTGTTGCGATTTGGGTATTTGGGTTGTATGTGTCTGTTTGTGTGTGTAAATGAATGTGAGATTTCAATACTTTACGTGTGTATATTGTGGTTTAATAGTTAATTTTACATATTTTAAAAAGAAATCCATGTACTTCTTAATATTTCCTTTTTTTAAACCTGAAATAATAATAATGATAATAAAATTATGTAATTTGATCCAGGTTGATTCATAATGTATTATTTAAATCATCTTTACTTGTAATATTGTAACGATTAATTTTTCACTGTACTGCGTTATTCACATAATTATTTATCATCTTGTTTTTGCTGTATTCTATGATGAACAAATAAAGATTGATTGATAATTCATTTCCATGTACAAACGAATGGGGAAATACATGGTCCGGAAAAGGGCACCACAAAAATTCTTAAAAGTATCCAGCACCCAATTTATTGTTATATATAATTAAATTTGGTCTATTCTTAAAGGCACTCACTATCAGTGAAAGTTTTTTTTTAAAAAAAAAAAAAATCATCAACACGTCTGGTTTTTCCATGTTCTGTGAACAAGTTCGGGTGTCCTACATACCTGCAAGTGATAAGACGAAGCAACGTTATGGATAAGCCAAAGTGATATTTTAGTCTTACTGTCCGCACGCTCATCGCAAGCCATAAAGGCCCATAACGTATTGCGCAACGCTTGCGACATTGCAGCCAAACGCGTTGGCGGTGTAGGCCATCAAAAGCATGATTGCGGGAACGATTTCAAAAAATAAACCCACAGCGCGTTGCTAGAGATACTTTGAACGCGTTGCAAAAATTCACAACGCGTTGCGAGCGTCACAACGCGTGGCAAGATTCACAACGCGTTGCAAAGGTCCACAAGCCATAGGCCTAAGGGTCATAACGTTTGCCGCAACGCGTTGTGAGAAAGTCACAACGCGTACCTAAGGTTCTTTTGGTAAACTTTTGCCTCAAAAGCTCAATTTTAGCCCAAAGTCCGGGCTCCCAATCCGGGGATTCAAAAAAATTTTTCAGTTCCTAAGACCCTACCTTTGGGACCACAAATTAAGTTCCCTTTTCCCAAGCACCAAGTTCGGAAATCGGGGACGCACATACATAACCTGAAAAAAAAAAAAAATTTTAGAGCCACTCCTACCGGCGCAATCGAACTGCATTTAACTGCCATTCACAAAAGCCCCCCTCCTCGCCAAATACGCCCGAATAAGTTCCGGACGGACCAAAACCAAACCCCAAACCCCTACGGAATAGCGAAAGCGGAACGGCGAAATTCTAGTATTCAACATAGTGCAGTTGTTATATCAAAAAAGAGCCACAGTTCAAGAGCATGTTTATTCCATGTTTCAGATTGGTTGGTGTATCCTCTATGGTGTTGAAGTAGAATTTTGCATTTTGGTAGACCACAAGTAGAGAGGACACCTAAGGGAAGCACCATAGATATACAGGGGGGGTAGGAAGTTTTGAGGAAAAAAAAATTCCCCCTTAGAGTGTGGAAAGAAAAAAAAAAATCACCCTAGAGGGTGAAAGAAAAAAAAAAATTCACCCTTAGGACTGTGAAAGAAAAAAAAAAATTCACTCAGAGAGGAGACAAGAAAAAAAAAAAATTCACCATGCAGAAGGGGAAAATTTCCCCCAGCCCGTTGGCCCCTCTCTCTCCCCCACCCAAAAAAAAAAAAAAAAATCACCGGCCACAGAGGAGACAAAAAAAAATCACCCTTATCATTGTTAGTCTTTCGGTATATGCTAATTTATCCTGTAGGCTCTTACTTTTTGCCCAAAATTTCCTGCTAATTTTTAGATCTTAAACCAAAAAGTTGCAAAATCTTAGCTCAGTCCCGGACCCATGTTTTTATAATGCAAATTTGCGCCATATGGTACATATCACACGCGTGAAGCTGAGGCGCGTGGCACATACTATCTAACCCTTCTGCTGAAGTAGTACCCAGCAGAAGATATGAGCATTGATAAACCTCCTGCTATCATCAATAGATACTGAGCATGATGAACTACTGCTTTCACAGTACGAATGAAATCTATTAATATGCCGTACCTGAATGTAATGGGTCACATGATGTGTAAGCCGTAGAATGAAAATAGGGGTTTAGGGTCCCTTGAAGGGGGTTTGGGGGATCATGATTACAAAGCAAAAAAGGTTGCTGAGAAAAAAAGGAGGTTGAGGTTGGATACAGATCACATGAAAAATTTGTTTGAGATGGACAGTTTGGAAACTTGAAAGAAGGTTATCGACTGGCAGCTGATATCAGGCCATGTTACTAGGAGCCCCCCCCCCCGGCCCTGAGCCCCAACACACAGCTTGTATTCAGTTTGAGGCGATTATAGTGCACTAGAACCCTTCCGGACGTGTATTCCACACAGCCTATGCACTCTTTATGAACCCAGAGCATACCAAAGGGGTTTATATCACTATTACATGGCCTTCCTGGGGCCAAGGATTTATAATCGGGTTTCCAAAAAAACTCATCTTGAATAAATCGCCATTGTGAAATGAAAAAACTTCAGAAATTTCAGAATGGGGGCCTCTGGCTTCAATTCAATTAGCATATATCTTCAAGTAATAAGGAAATTGGGATCAAACAAGGGGGAATATCACAGAGTGAACAACTGCCAATTTCGGACATATATGTGTTTTCATTAGTTTTATTCAAAACGATTAAAAAAGCACAAGTATGTCCTTGTAAGCCTCGTTCTCAAACCCAAGATGCTGACAATTACGGCCAGGCAGTTTTAATTCAACCTTGAAAAGCATGCAGTCAGCAGCACACCACCATTGTAGTGTGTATGTGCTAATCCCCCTTTATATGACAGAATCAGTGTTTACTAAAAAGCCTACACTACAATGCCTTGACTCCTGTACTGAATACTTTTGAAATGTGTCACACAGCAGTAGATAACTATCAATTTGGCAGGGGGAGGTCACACCTGATTTTCCATGGCAGAACTTGCCAATTGACACAAACTCTTCTACTGTTTTTACATAATGAACTTCTCGTGTTAAGATTATCTATTGTTTCAGCGTGCATTATTTTTCACGAAGCACTGGGCTCGGTCAGATAATGCACAGGCCATCAGATAATGCAAGGGTCAAGAGAATGACGAGGGTCACAACAAGTCACAACTTCTAGTAGCAACTAGAAATTACCGTCATCATGATATCGACTTCCTGATCAACTATCAGTAAAAACATGTCTGCGTCGTATATATACCCTCCAGTATGAACTTAGTATCTACAATTTATGGTGTCAGTCCTGACTTAGATTTGGTTGAAAAAACTATTGGTTTCTGTATAAAGTATTAGTGAATTCACATGCCGCAGACTATTTCAAATAATGTGCTTTTGTACTGTTTCTTTCCGAAAGGCGTACTCTTAATTAACGAGAACAAGATTCTTTTGTACTCTCAAAGGACATAGTTTGACTTAACTATTGATCGTAAATATAAAATTCCTCTATGTATAATTTGTCAAGTTCGAACGCCGTTCAGAAAGTTTAGCTGCTCACGTAGAGTGAAGTCAGCGCGAGATTTGACGGTCACACCAGTAAACCGCTCGCACTGGCTTGAAGCGACGGCGTTTTTACACTCGCGGCAAAAGATGGCATACTTGACGCGTGCGTAAAAGCTGCGTCAATGTTATGACATCTCTGCACGGAGGTAGAGAATGGACTATATTATGTTGCTATGGTAGGGCCCATAAGAATTAAGATAGTCTCAGAAACCAAAAATCACAAATAAAGCGTTTGTCACGCAGGAAACCAGTCATGTTTTGTACATGCTGTCTGCGTGTCTTTTACATCCAATTACAGTGGGCGGGGAATTGATAGAGAAAAATTTCATAGCATTTAATGCAAATTGTCAATGATGGGTTGTTTGAAAAACTAAAGGCAGTGCGAAAGTGTATCTTTCTTTCAATGTCATTGACGTGTTTCATCACTAATGGGTTTGGTTTGAAACTTGCCAGGGGAGTGCCGAGAAAGTTAGCAAGATCTAAGTGTCTTAGAGAGTTTGATATTTTTCGCACTTCCAGATCATTTTCAAAACAAAAATACTCAACAATGAATGCGGTCAGGTTTTTTTTTGACAATTTATAGGAGTTATTATAACTGTGGACATGTTGGAGTGTAAAGTTGTTTTTAATTTATTTAAAAACATACCTCAAAATTTTGATAAATTACGTTAATTATTAATGTTAATGTAATTGATTGATGATATTGTCTCTCAGTATTATATGACGGATAAGGACCACGCCTCAGTGCATTCGACAGGATAATTGCACTTGACCGTATGGGTCAGTGCAGGCAGCCTCGACCATTCGGGGTCTCGGTGCTGCGTACGTGTATACGCGTGTTGCGATTTGGGTATTTGGGTGTATGTGTCGTTTGTGTGTGTGAGTGAATGTGAGATTTCAATACTTTACGTGTGGATATTTTGGTTAATAGTTAATTTAAATATTTTAAAAAGGAAATCCATGTACTTCTTAATATTTCCTTTTTAACCTGAAATAATAAATAATGATAATAAAATTATGTACTTTGATCCAGGTTGATTCATAATGTTTATTAATCAAGCTTTACTTGTAATATTGTAAACGATAATTTTTCACTGTACTGCGGTATTACATAATTATTATCATTTGTTTTTGCGTTTCTATGATGAACAAAATAAAGATTGATTGAATTGATATTCATTCATGTACAAAGATGGGGAAAGAAATCCCATGAGTCCGGACAAGGGGCACCACACAAATTCTTAAAAGTAATTCCAGAACACAATTATTGTTATATATAATTAATTGGTCTATTCTTAAAGGCACTATCAGTGATCTGCTAATCAGAAATTCGAAAAAAAAAATCATCAACAGTCTGGTATTTCCGTGTCTTTGACAAGTCGGGTTTGTCCTAACATACCCTGCAAGTGATAAGACCAATGCAAAGTATAAGGCCAAATTTGTTGATATTTAGTCATTACTGTCCGCACGCGTACGAGCCATAAAGGCCATAAACGTATTGCCCGCAACGCGTTGCTACATTTCAGCAACGCGTTGCCGGTTTTTTTGTTTTTTTTTTTTTTGTGTAGGCCAATCAAAAATCATGTTGAATTTCTGTGAGTTTTCAAAAAAGAATAAACCACAAGCGTGCAGATACTTTGCAAACCGCTGTTTGCAAACCTTAACAGCGGTGCGGAGCTTCACAACGCGTTGCAAGACTACACAACGCGTTGCAGGTCACAAGCCTAGGCCTAAGGGTCCTAACCGTATGCCGCAAAGCGTTGTGCGAAATCATCATTTATCTCGTTCATAAGGTCTCCTTGTGGTTAAACTTTTGCCTCAAAAGCTCAATTTTAGCCAAATTCCGGCTCCCAAATCCAGGAGTATTCAAAAAATTTCCCAGTTCCTAAGACCCTACCTTGGGGACACAAATTAAGTTCTTTTCCCAATAACCCAACGTTGGGAAATCGGGCCGCACATCCATACCTGAAAAAAAACATTAGAGGCCAATCTTACCGGCGCCAATCGATCTGCATTAACTGACCATTCACAAAAGCCCCCCTCCATCGCCAAAAGACGCACGGGGCATAAGGTTTCAGGAAGAACCAAACCAAACCCCAAAACCCCACGGAAATAGCGAAAGCCGAGAACCGCGAAATTCTAGTATTCAACATAGTGCAGTTGTTAGTTGTGAATCAAAACAGAGCACACAGTCCATGCGCATGTTTATCCTGTTTTCAAGATGGTTGGTTATACTCTATGGTGTGAAGTAGAATTTAGCATTCTGGTGACCACAAGTATAGAGGACACCTTAAGGGAGGCACCATTAGATATCCAGGGGGGGTTAGGAAGTTTGAGAAAAAAAATTCACCTTAGAGGTGAATGAAAGAAAAAAAAAAAAATCACCTTAGAGTGTGAAAGAAAAAAAAAAATTCACCTTAGCTGTGAAAGAAAAACACAAACTTCACTCAGTTATGGATATTTTCGAAGGCCACACACATGTTAGTTCACACGTGCGAGCAAAAGAGTAGTTCACATTAGGCAAGTTTCGAGTGCTGTGTAGATGACTGTGAAAGAGATAACACTACCCGCATTTCTCACTAATACGCCAGCCTGTCAAACGGTCGAATCCACCAGCACCTCGAGGAACCTGAGAGCTGCCATGCAATGAGAGGTCAGGAATCGGACGACACGCAGGGCAGCACATATGCCCCCTATCGCGCCACCAACTGCGACATGACGACAGTAGAGTGGGGTGACGGCTTCGATCGTAGCGTCGTGTACAGGCCCTCTCGGCCACGCAGTTTAGTCTTCCTTTTCGGAGTGCACCACCGCCCTGAGCCTAGGAATCTTCCTTTTGTGCCCCAAATTTTCTGCTAATTTGAGATATTTAAACCAAAAAGTTTTGCAGATCTTATCAGTCACTCTGGACCATGTTTTTATTGAAATTTTTTGAGCCATCTTGTAAATATGTCAACAAAGCGTGAGCTGAGTGCGTGGCACGACATATCTCACCCTTCGATCGAAGTAGTACCCATCAGTAGATATGAGCATTGATAAAACCACCTGCTATCATCAATAGATAATGAGAATTGGAACTACCTGCTTTCAGCGGTAGAAATTGAACTCTATTAATATAGCCGTTACCTGCCCTGACTGTGATGGGTTAACATGTGTGTAAGCCGGAGAATGAAAATAGGGGTTTTGGGTTTTTTTGGGTATTTTCCATTGAGTGGATCTATGATTAAAAAGAAAAAAAGGTTGCCTGAGAAAAAAAGGAGGTTGAGGGTTGGATAAGCTCCATGAACAATATTTGTTTTGGTGACCCAGTTTGCCAAACTTGAAAGAAGGTTTTCGAATGGCAGTTATATTCCAGCCATCATATAGAGCCCCACCCCCCGGCCCTGGGAAAGCACCAACACACAGATTGTATTCAGTTTGTAGGCCGATTTCTAGTGCACTAGACCTTCCGGAATTGTAATTGTAATTCCACTCAGCCTCTGCACTCTTCTGAACAAAGAGCATACCAAAGGGGTTTACATCACTATTACATGGCTTCCTGGGGCCAAAGGACTTATATAGGGTTCAAAATATCTCATGAATAAATCGCCATGAAAATGAAAAACTTCAGAATTTCAGATGCCTCTTGCTTCCCAATTTCAATTAGGATATCATCCTTAGTAATAGGAAATTGTGGATAAAAAAAGGGGAACATATCACAAGAGTGAAAAACTGCCGATTCAGACATATATGTTATGTTTTTTTCATTAGTTTTATTTCAAAACGATAAAAAAGCACCTGTATGCCTTTGTTAAGCCTCGCTTCTACAACCCAAGATGCTGGGACATTTACTGCCAGCATTTTATCAAACTTGAAAAGCATTGCAGGCAGCGCTCACACACCATGTATGTGTATGTGCTAATCCCCCTTTATATGACAGATCAGTGTATACTAAAAAGCCCGCACTACAATGCCTTGACTCATGGACTGAATACTTTTGAATTGTGTCACAACACATGCTAGAAACTATCAATTCTGGCAGGATGTCAACACCTTGATTTTCCATGGCAGAAATTGCCAGTATGGCCACCAACTCTTTAAATGTTTTTACATTAAATATAATACTTCTCGTGTTAGATTATCTAGTGTTTTCAGCTGTGCATTATTTTTCACGAATGCCCTGGGCTCTGTCAGAACTGCACGGGTCCATCAGATAATGCAAGGGTCATCAGATAATGCACACGGGTCACCTCAAGTCACAACTAGAAATACCGTCAAACACTTGATATCGACTTACTGATCAATATCAAGTAAAATGTCTGCATTCGTATCTATACCTCTACGAACTTAAGTGGGGGGGGGGGGTGGTCTACAGCGAGAAGGGAGTGGGTAGGGGGAGGTATCTTAGGCGGAGCGGGGGTAGGGGGGCTTAGGGGGTGGGGGGGTGGGGGGGGGTGGTCGAAAGGTAGGGGGGTGAATAAATAAGGGGCTGTGGGGTGGGGAGGTGGGACAAGGAGAGGGGAGTCAGGGTGGGGGAGGGGTTGTGTGTCGATTTAAGGTAGTAGGCAAGTGGGGGGAACAAAAAGGTTTTAGGAGTAACGGGTACGGGGAAGCTCTCAAAGGGTGAGGGGGGTGTGTATAGTGTTGTGGTTGGTTGAGGAGGAGTTAGTTGTTGTTAGTTGTTATAGTGTAGTTTAGGAAGGTTATATTTATTTTTTGTGTTTTTTGAGTTTAGTGAAGTTCAAGTTTAGTAATTAAAGTATTATATTAGTATCTTTTTAATTACGATCTATGGTGTAGTCCTGACTTGAATAGTGTTGAACAAAACTATGGGTTTGTATAAAGTATAGTTGAATTCACATGCGGCTATTCAAAATAATGGTGCCTATGTTGTATCTGGTGGTTTCTTTACCGAAATGCGTACATCTTATTAACGAGCCAGCTTTTTTGTATCTCAAAGGACACTACGTTGACTTTAATATTGATTTAAATATAATCCTTACACTGTAAACTGAAAAGGTCTTGATTGGCAAAATATCTTACATTTAACGTACACTGAGGAATTAATTTGTTGCATCCTGCATTCAGACCTGAAGAAAAAATAACCTGAAGTCAAGGACCCAATCCAGATAGTCAATATGTTTTCTATCCGCTGAGGGCATTTTAGCGTTTACGTCGGATTGATATTTTGCTGACGAATAGCGCTATTTGATGACTTCTCGCAAGTTCTTTCACGAACGAACTCTTTCTTGTTTTTTCTTAGTTTTTGGTTCGCTCTGCTTTTCATTTTCTTGTTGCGTTTTTCGCCATTCAGCTCAATGTTCTTCATGCCTTATTTTGTTTTGACATCGCTCGTAGTGCTATTTTCGCAATCACTTAATAGGATAGCTATTGTAGCAGCGCTTTAAAATATCATTAAAAATACTTCTATATGGGTTTATAACCCTTCCCTTCTTTACACCCGCACATCCATTTACCTCTCTTTTCTCTGTCCCCAGCACCCCAAGCAACGGCCCTGTGGAGGTTGAGTTTGATCATGATCATTTTCTTCTCCTCTCTTCAGTTTGCTCATGGCCCATATCTGTGTACATTTTACATCCAACTTAAATTGGACCGCCGTACGCCCCTACTTTATTCCCCACCACATTCACGACCTTCATTGGATCATCTCCTTTAGCAAACTGACCTCTCCTTCCTCATTCTCACATCCTATTGATTTGGTTTGGTCACGCGACACTCTGATTGATCTTGATTTTAAAATGCTTTTTGTTGTTACAAATGCCAGTAATTCGCATGTATTCCATTAACAGATGATCGGGCTTATCCCATTTAGATGACTTTTCAAATCAAGACATTTTGTTCAGTTTACTAGTGTTATGTCATAATTGTTCAAGCTCGAAAGCCGTTCAGAAAGTTCAGCTGCTAACGTAGCGTTAGATGTGACGTCAGCGCGAGATGTGTTGGGCACCCCAGTAAACCGCACACGTGGCTTAAAGCGACGGCGCGTTTTTTACACTCGCGCACAAAGTGGACATTACCTTGACGCGTGAGTAAAAGCTGCGTCAAGGGTATGACATCATGACGGAGGTAGAGAAATGGACTTATCATGTTGATATGTGGATAAGTATTAATTTATTCTCAAGAAAACCCAAAAATTCACAAATAAAATCGGTTTTTCAATGCAGAGCAGAAACCAGTCATGGTTGTACATGGCATGTCTGCGTTGGTTCTTTTACATCCAATACCGGGGCGTTGAATGATAGAAGAAAAATGTCATATGCATTTAAATCAATTGTCCCTGATGGGTTGTTTTGAAAAAAAGGTAAGGGCAGTGCGAAAAGTGTATCTTTCTTTCAAAGTTCTTGACGCGTTTCATCATAATGGTTGTTTGAAATGGCCAGGGAGGTGCGAGAAAGATGAGCCACTCTAAGTGTCTTAGAGAGAGTCTGATTTTGCTCGCACTTCAGATCATTTTCAAAAACAAACTAAATCAACATGATTGGGTCAAGGGTCTTTGTGACCACACTTTCTTTAGGATAGTAGCTCACCAACTTTGGACTGTTGGAGTGGTAAATGTGTTCTGCAATTTTATCTTGAAAAGCTCACTTATCCTACAAATTTTGAGGATTAAATCGTAATTCTTAATGTTTAATGTCATGGACTGTGCATTACTCTATTGTCTTTCCAAGAGCTGAGACGGCGGCTTAACCGACCTGTCCGACCACGGCCTACAGTGCATTCGAATTCAGGATAATTGCACTGACGTAGGGTCAGTGCAGGCCAGCCCGGAGACCATTCGGGTCTCGGCGCTGCCTGCACCTGAACCAATTTCGGTTGTCGTGCGATTATCCTGTCGAAAGCACTAGGCTAGGTCCTTATCCTTATCATAAAATACCCAAATTGTTTTCAAATATTTTTCATGTGCAGATACCATGGTTTTCAGTAGAGGGCGGCTTCTATTGTTTAACTGTATGAATTATTTTTCATGCCATTGCGTGCCTTTTACACTGATCTTTCCACCGACACCGCTGATTATGACCGGTATAGCCTCTCTGAACATAAGCGCATCGTGTTGGGATACACCAGGTAGAACATGATGACAGAGTCTGCAGATGCCTGACCTCCCTTTTCCGTCTTGCAGCGTTTTACTCTCTGTCTCTCGCCAGGATGGCGAGACTTCACGTGTTCATGATAGGTTGTTCCGGTGCGTCAATCCCGTTGCCATTGTCAAGACGTAGGGTCGGCGGGGGATTTTTCCCATGTGATTCGCCGGGTCTAGCTTCCGCCCTTTTGCACCGAGGCTCTGCGATAATTATCGGGTCCACTGAACAGCACAGTCTTTACCTCAAATCTCATCAATTGCAAAAATACTTATCGTTGACAAGGTGGTTGCTCCGCAGCAGTCGCAGGTGACTGCCTTGTGCTTTGTTCTCTACACCCGTGTTGATCTCTGAATACATGTCGACCTCTGTGACTCTCTGCACTGGGATCTCCTTTTATGTATTGGTATTCTGTGCGTTTACCGTATAATGATTGTTTTGTTCTATCAAATATCCACATCTCTGCCATCATGAATTCACTCAGAATAACAATTTGCTGATAACCAATTTTGTGGGTTTTTTTTACAGTGAAGGTGGAGTGGAGATGAAAATGAAAAAATATTAGGTAACTATTTTATGACACCAATGATCATGTGTAGTGACATTACTAGTGGTATAGGACAAGAATGTTGTGGATGGGGGGGCACATCCCCATCTTCTGACCGCCTATTTGTGCGTTCCTTTTCACATTTTATCCACAAAAGTGCCAGTTGTCCAGCATGGTAGGGAGGGGTCCTCAATCACGTCTTTCAAAATGAGCCCGTCCTCAATCAGTCGGTCAAAAGTGACCTCTGGCTGGCCCATACACCCTATCAAGTTTTACCTCAAACTGTGCACATAAATCATGACTCTTTTAAAAAATCCACCAAAACCCACGGCTGCTTTGTTAAAAAAAAAAATCCCACCAAGCTTTTTGGCGATGAAAAGAAAACAAAAACTGTACAGGATTAAAAACCTAAAATTCACCCCCAAGTTGTACATTATTCGGACGGGAGAGCGGACGAGACGCCGGTTCTTACATGGTGCTACCCGGCAACACTGGGAGCAGTATAGGCTCGACATGCGGGAATAAAAAATGGCGCTAACCCCCAGAGCGTTTGTTTGAAGCCCCAACAAAGAAGCACTCCAGTCCCACCTTTTATTATCAGCCGGAGGGCGCAAAAAAAACAATATCACCTCCCACGTGCTGACACTTCCATAGCACACCCACCTTCACTCCAGTGCGTACCGGGGCTAATTGGTTGCCGACTTAGTCACCTAATCTATCCATTGGATTTGCATTAGGGCCCTACCGCTTCCAACATAGCCCCCTAGACCTCGCTGGGCCTTAATGTATCTTTCTCTCGACACGGGCGTAACCAGACCTTTACAATGGGGGGGGATGAAAGGGGGTGCACAACGACTTCGTCGTTGCGGCTAGACCGAGCGGCAAATTTGCGGTCCTTCTCATGAACTGTACAAAAGGTCAGTTCAAGGGGGGGGGGGCGCGGAAGGGCGGAAGGACCGCCCCGGGTGCCAAGGGTTTGTTGGGGGGGGGGCTCGCGCCCCCACCTGCCCCACCGCTGGTTACGCCACGATCTGACACTTCTTTCACATAGAGTAGTAGGTCATTTCTGTGTTCTTTCGTATTCAACAGATTTTTAACCATTTTGGGCCCAAATCGCTAATTTTTTGCAGGTCAGCAGGCGGTAAAAATTAAACTAATTTCAAAAGGGAAGGAATCTCATAAATGAGTTTTTTGTGTAAAATTGTCACGAAAATAATTGTTATGGATAATAATATTCATATATTGTTCTCAATGGTTACTAAAAATATAATTATGTACGTGTATATATTAACAGGAGGCAAATGCCAATTTTTTGCAGCAAAGTTTTCCATTTTAGGCTATAGCGGGCCAGATCTCTTAGCATTTACAAAGGTGGACGCCACCCCTGGGAAGTACAGAATTTTTCCTAAAATAAATTCTCTAAATTATAAAATCAGAGTTCTATGGTGTTGTTCGCACGTCCTTGCACGTGCACATTTCTTGAAAATGAATTAAATGTCATCTCCTTCCCCTGAATATAACGGTGACCAACGGATGTACACCACGTTCCATTGACTCATAAATAACAGGGCGCCAAGAGGGAAAAGATGCTCGGATATAGACCAATCCTGGGAAGTAATAATTTCCGAAATAGTTTTTCTAAAATTTATAGAAATCAGTTTTACGCGTGTTTCTCACGTCTTAGTTTTGCTACATTTTCTAGAAAAATGAAGTAAAACGTAATGAAATTTTTGCCAGGAATATCAGGGACCAAAGGATGCACATCATGATTCAGTGACTCTAGCAAAACACACCGGCAAAATAACGGGAGATAAACTCCGATTATGCAGAGGACAAAAACACTGCAGAGCTTTCCTTTTTCATCTGGAAGCCAATCCATTGTATAAAGATCACGTGGGGGTAGGGTAAACGGCACCTTCTTATCGAATTTTACCAAGAAAATGTTGTCGACAAAAAAATTGGTACCAAAAGAGCTCCAAGACATGAGTGAACTTAAAGTCACTGCCCAAAATATACATGTTCACTAACGTCATTGAAAGGACGTGTATTGGTCCTTAACCCTCGTTCAACCAAGGGGGGGGGGGGGGCACCCCCTAAGGGAGCGGTCATTATTTATGCAGGGGGGAAGGGAGAGGGATTGTCAACTTTTTTCGGCAAAATATTTCAGCGTTCCCCCCGCTCGCTTCCGTTCAAAAATTTCACGTTCCCCCCTTGATCTGCTGATTTTCCCATTTAAAAGTTTCATGTGCCCCCTCTCGCGTTGATGGAAAATTTCACGTTCCCCCCTCTTCTCTTACAAAATTTTTCGGGTTCCCCCCTCCAATCCCCTCCATTCCACGGCCCGTAAATAATTGACCCCTCCCTAAACGGTGATCCCCGTCACACAAAAACGCAAACGAAATTGATCTAAGGCTTGTTATGTAAGGTAAGTCATCATTTGCGGTTCATTTTAGCGAAAAAAAAATTGGATGGTACCACCTTCAGGGGAGTCAGGGTGGCGTCAAAGTCGAAAGGTAGGGGGTGGGTGGTTGCCAACTTCCTATACTTTACTGTATGTATGGTTAACTTGTAGTAAATGGACAATATTTGTTTTTTTTTCTATTTTTTAGAGGAATAACATGTGTATGCTTATTTTGGCACCATCAGTGCTAAATAAAAACCTATTTTCCTTGCATGAATGGCAAAAAAAAAAAAAAATGGTCAAAAAACCCTTTTGATTTTGGCGATTTTGCGTACAAATTTGCTTTAAAAATCAAGTCTCCGTTATGTAATTACTTAATACGGACGTCACTTGACCACATATGACGCAATATTGTTTTAAAACTTGATATGTTTGTACTTGATTTGAAGAAAAGGGACAAATTGTAGCTACACAATGACAACCAAAACAAGATGATGTTGGTAGCTAATTTCGAAAAAAAAAAAGGGGTGGCCTGGTGGTAACCAAGAGCAAGATTACCAGTAGCAGGCCACAATGCCATGCTTCCATTGGAAGTTTTTGTACCGGTAGTCAAGTGAATCGTTAGAGATTGAAACGCTTCGTTAATAAAATGCAAGTTTGTGAATCAGTATGTCAATTTAGCCATGTTGCATCACTAACGACCCAATCGTACTGTACAAAAACCTCCAATGGAGCAATGCATTGTGGGAAGCGATTGAAATCTTCTCTGTGGTAAACCCCCCCCCCACCCACCCCCCTCCCCCACACCGTCGTGCACGTATAGTAGAAAAAAACCTTGGACGAGGGTAACACTTAGGTATTGTCTTTATTGATATTTATAGGTTCTTTCCCCGGTACTGGTAAATAAACATTACTATTGCCGAGCCAAGCACATCATTCAAAATGCAAAATAGCATATAATTATGTTGACCTAATAAAGTAAACTGAGTAGCGGAAAAAGAGCGCCAACAAAAATCTTGTAACGTTTTAAAGTGAAATCGCAGGTAGAGTTAATTAATGTATACTCAACTTGCGAAAGCTCGAAGATCAATGGAGATATGTAGAGAGTCATTCAGGAAAAACCTGATTTTTTTAATAGAATGTAAGGTTGTTTTTCTTATTTTTTTTAATAACAATATTTCTAAGACTTATTGAATTGATCCCTGGTTATGATGAAGAGGAAATTAACGTTGAGAAAATCTCGTAGTTTACTTTTAAATTGAAAGCTCGTTGAATTGTGTACAATTTGAAGGTGTTGCCGTGGTTCAGGCATTCCTCTGCACTGTTAAAAATGTCTAAAAAGACGGCGTTTTAAGCTTTTTTAACTGTCAGCCAGGGACCTCAAAACAAAACCACCAACGGGTGCAAGATTAACTGTAAAGGGAATCGATACGTGCAATCAAATACCTGTAAAAAAAAAGTAGTTTTAAACTGTTGTTGAGCACGGGGTCAAAACCTGGTTATTTAAGAACATTTTTTAACATTGTGGCCCATTTCGATGTTAATTAAGGAATATGCTACGTTCGAAAATTAGACGCGTTCGGTCGCTTTGAGAAAATATACTAAACAAGACCATCGACAAGTGGATAAACCGATTTAAAATCGGTTCGTTCCCATTCTGTCCTGATGAAAAAATCATGTTCCCCCTCTCCGCTTGCAATTTTTTCCGTATTCCCCCTCAAATCCTCCACCCTCCCTAAGGCCCTATATCGAAAAGGTTCTGGACCTATGGTCCATGAACATCAAAGGGCATTTACCCGCACGTATTTTTTCTTTTTAAATAATTAAGGAAAGTTGGTATAAAAATTTTAAAAGTATCGTATTTAATTGCAATCAATACCACTGTGTTAATAAGGATTGCTGACAGATCGGACTCACGCCAGAGATTTTTTGATTCTGACATCCCTCAATGTCTAGGAAAAATGTTTTCAATTAGTCGTAGTAGACTTTGAACCGTAATTAACAGATCTTTTTTTGAAGAGCGCCCTCAATTTTCAAAATTTGAGATTTTTGCACAGTTGTGTGGGTTAATTGAACTAGTAAACTGTCTGCGAACGACAATGCTCAAAAATAATTTATTTATCATAAAAGAAACGATGTTTGCAATTAGATCGGAAATCGCCGATTGTAACGGCGGAGCTGGAAACGCCAATTATATGTTAGATTGGAAATAGCGTGAAACCTCACAAAATAGCAAGATTTCGTCATGCTTATAATGGCTTGAACTACCGCTTTTCATCCCCCCCCCCCCTCGGTGTTCTTTTACATAGCCGCTTGCATTATAACGATAGGGTGGCCTATGTTAAAAATGAAAACGATTAAAATCAAAGTGATGAAGAATGATTAGGAATAAACAAAAGTATAGGCACCATTGACTGGTATCACCCGACGTGATCTCATTTTGAAAGACAAAATGAAAAAAAAAAGTTAAAAACCAGGCTCCTCCAAACGAAACCTTTAGGGCAAAATGCTCAAAATTGCCGCAAAAATCAGTTTGACGACAACTCTGTTAGTTTTGGTTTTCACTTTACATTAATTTTGGGGCAAAACCACACCAGTGCTACTTAAATCTAACCATAGCTTTCGTTCTCTGAAATGCTGCCCGAGGGGCTTTGCCAAAGTATGTTTCTCATCGAAATTTTCTATTTAAATCAAAGAATAGAAGGAGGCTGTATTTTAAAGCACTTTTCGGAAACCTTGAATTGGCCACTTCTATGTTATTTTTAAAACACGTGCTTTAGAATATCCCGGAGAATATATCCAAATACTCTTCAATGAAACGATTACACATTATGGAGTTCGTTGACCACTGTATATTCCAATCGGATGCTTTATATCAATTCAAAATTTATATTGCCATGGTAAAAACGGAGTGTTAAAAAGGCTTCTAATCTTCAGGAAACGATTCATGGTAGTCCACTGTCAAAATTAAAAATTCGATGGAAAACACATACTCTTGGCAAATTGCCCTTGCAGTCCAATTTTAGCTTAAAAACAACCACTTCAAGAGAACAAAAGGTGAGATTAGAAGTAGCATTACTAAAAACATGGGTTTGTACACAAATTAGATAATGAGTTTATACTGTCAAAATAGATTTATCGAATTTTGCGGCCATTTTTCATTTTTTTTCTCAAAAAATGTGGTCAGCATGAATAAAAGTCGTCAATTTATCCAGTGGTTGAAATGATATAAACTATGACCCTTCATTATTAACCGAATTATGAGACATTGAAAATAACGGAACGTAACGTTAATTCTTATTATTGAATATACATTATGGGGAGAGAGATTCTACCGGAAGAAAGTTAGGTTTAAATTGCAAAAACTAAACAAGTCTTACGTAATTTTTTATGATAAATGATGAATTTTCCCATTCGGCGATCGGGTTTTGTTTGGTTTTGTAATTTACATTTTTTCCATGTTCATTTTTTTACTTTCGTTTCTCTTAAGATTTGGTAAATTAATTTTATTAATTAAAAAAAGAAAAAACCTAAAAAATTAAAAAACAAGAGAGAGAGAGGAGAGACAGAACAGACTGACAGACAGACAGGAGAGAGAGAGAGATTAAAAAAAAACAAAAAAACCGAAAAAGAAAACCAAAATTCAAAAAACAAACAAGAGAGAGAGAGAGAGAGGAGAAATAAAAGACACTATATACAGTGATCCCTGAGTAGCCCCTAATTTTGTAATGGGCAGGGGTGCTCTTAAATGCGAGATATAGTTAGGTCCAAACCTAAATTCCGGGACCATTCTCTTTGGCTAATAAGGTGGTATGATGATTGATTGATTGATTTTGGCTTATATGGACCTATTAGAGAAAAAAAATATAGCCCCCATGTCCCTCGCCAACATCATTCTTACACAAAAATCTAAAATGGCTGCCAGGGGCCATCTTGAAAATTAAAATTGTGCTGAGCACCCTAAAAGTGTACAGAGACAACGAGGTGTACGAGCATCACACATTATCCATGAAACATTAGCCCAGGAGCTAGAAGACACTTGTAAAACATCTCAAGTACAAACGGGTTTGACGTGATTAAAATGTTGACAGGACGACAGGAACCCCGAAAACATTAATTCTTAAGTGCAGAAAAATGGTGTGCCTTAAGGAGAAGAGGGAGGCCAAGACAAAGTTTGTACAGGGGTAAAATTTTTAAAATGATGTAATCATGTTGAAAGTATACCATGTTATTTGTCGAACTACAAAGGATTCATGAAAGGTATAGTTTGTATATCCCAAGAAAGTAGGGGGAACAAGGTCAAAACCCATTGAATGCAATGGACGGTGACCTATGGGCCCCTACATCGGTAAACTAAGCATTTTAGCCAGTCAAAAAAGCTATTCCTTATTTGAATCTATGAACTCCATCAATTAATTTGCACCATTTTTTCTAAATCGGAGCAGCATACTGAAAATTTGACCCTGTACAACTTGAAATTGACCCTTTTATGATGTTGCTGTTTTTTAGCCTTAACTCTTACCTTTACGTTGTACGATAGTACAAAACTATACCTTCCTGAATTCCTTGTGGTTAGAACAAATAACATGGTATACTTTCACATGATTACATTCAATTGAAAAATTTGACCCTGTGCAAACTTTGTCTTGGCCCGGCGCGCCCCCTCCCGTAAGGCACCATTGCTCGCCACTTAAGGATCACGTTTTAGGGGTCCCTTGGCAGTCTGTAACATATTTAAATCACTCAAAAAACCTTTTGTACTTGAGAGGTGTTACAATGTCTGTTAGCTCCCGGGTTAATAATACAGATAGACAGGCACAGTCTACCACCCGAGATCACAGTGATGCTTATCGCCACCTTAACACCTATATTGAAGAGGTAGGGAGGAAGAGCGCATCGCATGTTAGGAACAAATAAACAGTAGTTTACAAAACAGAATCCGAAAACACAAGAGAATACCCGAGGAAATGAGGGCACACCTGCCTGGGCCAGATTCGAAACAGGGCCTCTGGCACACACGACCAGTGCTACTCCAGCCTGGCCCTGATAAACAGGCCTGCAAATAAGGAATAGTACTTAGTTGGCCGAGCGATCTTCAGCCATACAATACACACAAACACACCAGTGCACGAGATCTATATAGAGCTTATTCAGCAAGCCGAATAATTAACTAATATCATCAAAATTGACAGTGGGTACGAGGCTCACACATCAGTACACTGGAACAATCACAGACAACACATTCTAACACACGAGCTCACAAGGTGCGTAATCACTACCCTTAACACATTGCGTAATATTGAAGAAGAAAGGAAGCAAGAGCGCATCGCATGTAGAACACATAATAAACAGTTCGTTCAAACACAGGAATCAAGAACACAAGGCAGATATTAAAATGGGGTAAGTGGACACAAACTACATAATTCCCTCAAGCAAGAACGAAACATTAGGCATATGACATGGGGGTCCAACAAAATCTACGTAAACATCGTTCTGTTACATTCAAAACTCAAAATGGATTTATTCGATCTGAAAGTGCTTTAAAGGTCAAAGGTCAACACGGACCGCAATTTAGTGCCAAAAATTGCGGACTTATTCTTAATGAAGGGTGTTCATTGCTAAAAATGCAAACATTTTATTGAAAAGGTTAGAGAAACGTTTTAAGTCTATACATTTAATCGATGATAAATTTAATGTTTTTATCAAGCAACTGTTTGCAAAAAATTAATTTTTGTAACAAAAATCTGTTCTTTCATAGTGCACCGTCTATTGATTGAAATGAGGATAATTATGAAGATGCCTTGTTCACCAATTACACACATGAAATCACCTTAGGGGAAGTGGGAACACGGCTTATTTAGCTTATGAGTATTATTTTTATTTTTTGTGTATATTTTTGAGAAAAATTTTTTTTTTTTAATTTTTTAGGTTTTTTCTTTTTTTAATTACAAATTTATGATAAAAATACGTATTTTTCTGAAAATCTGACATGTTTTAAGACCACATAAAAATGATCCTTCATTTCTTGTAAAATACGGGCTATTTCTGTAGATTAAAACCTCTCGATTTGTTAGAATTGTGAACCGTGTTTGGCATGTTATTCGATCCCACGCTATCGTGCAATAATCGCGCCGTAAAAATATACATATCATTATTTTGTATGTTATGTCATATAAAGTATGCGCTGAAAACACTTTCAATAGTAACAGCCAGTGAACACCTATATATTCTTTTACGTATATCCCTACTCCCTAATTGCCTAATTACCAAAAGTACGTGACACTACCCCATGTGGGAATATAAATGGCGTAACTGGACAGTTTTAATAGCACGTTTTGAATAAATGCATGTCCCGGGTTACTTAACACAAAGTAGTTAAACACATTTCTGATGACATCAAAGAGATATAAAAGTAAAGGTTTTTCAGAAAAACCTACTGACTTTGTTTCGAACCAATCGAGGGCACATCTCGAGGGACACCTGTCTGAGCCAGGATTCGAACAGGGGACCTCTGGCACACACCGACAGTTGCTCTATTAACCAAAGAGGACCCCCCCCAGGGATTGTGATCTAACATTAGTTAGACATTATTACATAATTTTGCACAGAATCCAAGATGCACCCCATGCGGTATAGCAAAACAGTACCTATGAGAGCAACTAGATCATGATTAACCGCTTTTGGCTAATTTTAAAATGGTAAATGAAGTGCGTCCTGGTTTGTGAATATGACATTAGAATTAATAGGTTATGATAAATTTAGGTATTTTGGATATTAGGTCGGAAAAATGACTAAAATGATACAAAGAATATTTACCTGAAATGTCCAATTTAAAATACGGTCTCTCTAAAACACCAAAATATATATCAGTTGAACATGTAACTCTTCGGGTAAGAAATCTTATTTCATAAACATAAATTTGTAACTGCAAATTATATCCTTCTTATAACCTTCGACTGATCCCCAAGCCTAGCCTCGGTCAGTTTCGATTGGATTACTCTAGTTGTTGTGATTAATCAATAATTGCCGGTTGTAGATCTGATGCGTGTGCCCCGTATCGCTCCACTCCCCTCACAGTACACCCCACCCAGGGGATACACGCCGCACATCTCCTAATACAGTGTGGTTGGCCTGTGTCTCTGTGTATATTGCCAGCTGAGTGATTTTTCATGATAAAATTGATTTGTTGCATGTTTGGTTCTAAATAGGGCCTCTTCTAAAACTGTCAGGAAAAATATGGGGTGCAAATGTTAGGACTGATTGCCCCTCTTCGGGGGGGGGGGGGGTTTAGTACAGGGAAAAATTAAAATCGAGTCAAATTGTGTTTTAATGTACACTAAAGCGTTCGTCTTCATAAGGATTAGAAAAAGATAATTTGGCCTAGTTCCAACCTGTAGTTAAAGTGGTATAGCACCATAATGGTTCAAGGTTCACCTGGGGGAAAAGGTTAAGACCTCCGATGTGTTGATGTGGTGTCAAATGATGCTTGTGCCTCATACTGAGCAGAAAATGCATTGAACTGATTTGTGAGATCACCATGGCGACATCCAGGGAAATTTTGGGGAGACCACCATAGACAGTAGAGTACCCTGGCTACATTGATAGTAATTAGCCAACCAACCAAATGTCATACATGTAAAATCATATATTTTTGGATCCTGGCGATACATGCCATTATGTTAGTTGTATGGTCGGAACTCTGTCACAATGAACCTATCAGGTCAATTAATGTGATTGTAGGTAATGTGGGACACCAACAGACGCTGTTTGTTATCATGTCAATGTGCTTGGATAGTCATTGACTGTGGTGGCTTATGTGTAAGTGGGGGAAATCAACAAGCCATATTATATTCAAACAATTGTAAAATTGCATGTCTTTATTTCAATAAAGTATAAAATTAAATTTTTAGTGGGCGTGTGTGTGTCGAGTGGATTGAGCACTCGCCCCGCACTCCAAAGGTCGTGGGATCGAGTCCCACTGCGTCCAACGTGTTGTGCCCTGAGTAAGGCGCCTGTCTTTACCTCAATTACTCACTCTCCACCCAGGTGTATAAATGCCCCTTTGGTACAAGATTATCACAATGCTGGGAACCCCCCCAGGAACAGAACTAGCCTCGTGTGGGAGGAGCAGTGCGCAACACCCCACAGCCAAACCAAATAACTCAAAGAGGAGTCTGGCCCAAACGCTGAGGAAAAAGTGATGGGCATCCGCGACGGAGCTTGCTCGGTACGACCGGACTTTACTTTTAAACTATATTTTAATGACGTCATCATCAAAGGCGGTCTAAATACTTAAAAAGGTAGGTAATACCTCTTTGATGATGACTCTTAACACCGCATTATCTCATTAATCATTTAATTTATGATCCATTATGTTCAATACAAAATATAGAGTAGAAGTTTATTGAAGAGATTACCCAACCTTTTGAAGTGTGTACCATGTTCATGTTTATGACATTAGCAAATGAGCTTACGGTCTGGTATTCCGCTTTACCTATTCCAGAACTTAACCCCCCCAACGCCCTCACAAACACGCCTGCTCCTTCGCTCAGTTCTCTTTGGTATGCCCCTCCCCCTACTTTGTTCAGTAATGGGCACTGTATATATTACCCCCGCGCCTCACAGGGGCATGTTTCGTCCTCCAAACCGCCTCGTACCCACATGTACTTCCTCAACGCAATTTAGATTGACTTTTATGATTATATGACTCATTTCTTCTTGTTACTGTTTGGCCACACACTTATGACATGGTGCCCTACATAATTTATATGCAAATTCGACCTCGTAACTCATGCAAAGAAATCTAATTTGTATTTCTGTCCCATAACGGACAGAAATTACAACAGTGGCCTAAGGGCGCATCGCATTGTGGGTCTGGCTCCACTTACAGTCTTTAATCATAGCGGGTTACATTTGGATCAACAGCTGACATAAATCAATGGCCCAACATATATTACAACACTTACACCTGCACTGGCCTATTTGGTGCAACAATAGTGCGCACCATGACGAGTGACCATCGCACACCCCACTTCAGGGTATGACACTTATTGATTTGGGTAAATTACCAAAGTATAGTCATCTGACGGCCATGTTGAAATCAGCCGTCATCTTGAAATTCCCTGATTACAGCTACCTGTTTATACTGTTGCAATGCCATGTGTGTTTTCGGAACAAAGCAACGTCCCCACACACCTCCCGCTGGGCCGCCCCTGACCCCCCGCCGCCTTAAGATTAGCTGTTTTTCCCTCCATTCACGTAACTCACGTAGATTTAAATAGGGATTGTGTGGCGGCCATTTTGCAATTTGTGAACACTCTACGATTGGTAGCCATATTGAAAAACCCTAAATAATCAGTTTTTATATGCATCATTTTAAATCTTTACTGGACCTTTATGCGGTCAAAAAAATAATGCGAGTTGTGGCATTTAAAGCTCTTCTGAAAGGAATACCGTTCATAATTGCGGCGCTGTAGGCCAAATAGGGCGCTACATTTTTGGCAATTAAATTAGAAGATTGTTCCGGGGCTCAATATGTCTAGGCATGCCACAAGTTTCATGCTTAGCACACCAAACAGTGCACAACAGGGACTGGGCTAAAAAACGCTAACCTTGTTTTGAAGCTTGCTTGCTATCCTAATCGGCCCTATGTGCACAAAATGTAGGCGCTTTTTTTTTTCTGGTGGAAATGCATCAGTATCTTTAAAAAGTTCCAAAAAGAACCATTTTCTTGGCTAAAAAAGAACCCTTTTTTCTTTAAAGAACCCTAACGAATATTCACGCCGGGTATTTTGTAGAACCAGAAAAGGTTCTGTGGCCAAGAAAAACGCGTTGTCTTTGTGGAAACTTAAACTTAAAAACCCTTTCAAAAAGTCTTGGTATAAATTTTTGAAGTGATGAAATTATTTCCACAATCAAACAAATGGTTCACCAATTTACTCAAAAACGTGAGAACACCATGGTAAGTTTGGGTTAGGGATTGCGTAGTAGGAGAAATCTAGAGAATACGAACCCTAACCCTAAACCTAACCCGAATTATCACCTAGGACAGCCATACCGGTGAACAAATAAACACCCTTAAACCTAAAACCAAGGAGAATCGTTCAAACAACATATCACCATTACGTTGGCTGTATTTAACACTGTCCAACTCACACATTTCATATTTAATTGCATAATCAATTCTCGAAATACTAACATAAGCGAAACACCTATTATTATTAGTTATTTTAAATCCGTGTTATTCGGAAGAAAGTGGAAATTGGGGATGAGATGCAATTTGGGTTATGTCAGGGAAGGGAATGCTAGCATGCATTGGTATTTTGAGGATGTTGCTTATAAGAATATCAAGCTAAAGGGAGAAGCGGTATAGGCCTATGTGTTTGTAGATGGAAAAGGCATTGGATAGAGTACCGAGGAAATTGATAGAGTGGGGATGAGGAAGAGGAGGATACCAGAAGCAGATGGTTTGAGCAGTTTATGAGTTTGTATGAAGGAGCAAAGGCAAAAGAGTTAGAGTGGGGTCTGATTTGTCTGAAGAGTGAGGTGACCGGTGGGTGGGTGTGCATAAAGGTTCTGTACTTCCGCCATTAATTTTTGCAATGTGATGGATGTAAGTCACGGAGAATGCAAAAAGAAGAGGTTTGAAGAGTGAGCTGTGTATGCTGATTGACTTGGTTTAATGTGGTGAGACAATGGAAGGACTGAAGGAGAAGTGTTGGAAATGAACGAGGCTTTTGAGAGTACGCGTCTGAAAGGTAAACCATGACAAACATGCTGGTGAGTGGGTGGAGAGGGAGGTGGGAGCGAGTAAGGTAGACCCATATAGCGTTTGTGGGAAGAGGGTGTTAATAAAAGCAAATTTCAGTGACGTGTGTGAAATGTGGGAATGGATCCATGGGAGATGCACTAAGATGAAGATAGTGACCCCAAAGTTTGGCAAGAGATTTTATGTGTAGAAGATGCGGAGGGTGCTTGGAGGGATTGGGGGGTGGAAACGGGAGAAAAGGAAAAAGTTGGTTGGTTGAGGACGGGAATCGGTTAATGAGTTCAGTACCTGGGGCGGGTTTAAGGGGAGTTGGGGATGCGAGGTGGCTGTGGCAGCTAGAGTTGAGGTATGGGTGGTGAAGTTTAGGGAAATGTGGGGCGTTGCTGCAAGGGAAAATATATTCATTTGAAGATGAACTGTAGGTTGGTATAAGAGTGTTGTGCGGATCAGTGTGCTGTATGGGAGCAAGCATGGGTGTCTTCTGAGCGAAAATGAGATGGGGATTCTGAGGAGGACAGAGAGAGCAGGAGAGGTCGATGTGTGGTGTGAAGTAGTTGCGGGATGTAGGGTGAAGACGAGGACTGGATGCGATGTTGGGTGGTTGGACGGTGGCAAAAGGCGAATAATGTACGTTGGTATGGGCACGTGCTGAGGAAGGATGACGAGCGTGTTTGAAGCAGGGATTTTGAGTTCGAGGTGGATGTTTGGGGGAGGGGACGTCCAAAGAAGGACTTGGAAAGAAGCAAGTGGAGGAGGAGGTAGGAGGGTTTGGGTTTGAGGATGAGGCGGAGCATTTGAATCGGGATGAAAGGAAGGAGGGAGCAGGGCGGTTGCGGCGAGTGTGAGGGAATCCGGCACCCTCGTTCCGGGGACAGAACTGGATTTAAAAACTTTGGATCTTCTTCTTTTCTGCATTACAACAAGCTTCCACGCGAGCAGTGACAAAAACTATAATTAGGATGATGTCACACCATAGTCTATTTACATATGTCTATCAGCCAATTACCGGCGCCGTTGCCCAGTGATTAAGAAGGTAGTGCATAAACATACGCACGCCAAAGCCAGTGCAATGATCACCAATGTGCCAACTCCACGATTTGGTAGCCCAAACTGGCGACTTTGGCCTACTCGGCCCGCTCTAACGCAAAGGCCCCAAGCGAATTCGCGCCTTTTTGGTTACTTTTCACTTTTCAAAAGACGACATGGTACAAAAGTAGGGATTTTTAAAATTCCGACTGAAAAGTGTTTTAAGCGTGGTTTCTGACACACCAATGATGTTCTTGCTACAAACAACCATAGAATGAATTAAGAACACTGCCGAAGGGTCAGTTTGCAGCCGTGTATGACGGGAGACAAATGGCCTGCTGTCAATCAGTTGCGATACAATAAAAAGAAAGGAAAGCGACGAAAATTTCTTTACTTTGTTAAACTTCGTTGTATCCACAGTATCATCTTGCATGCTTGTTTGACGTTTATTGTTACGTGTATTTATTGATACGCTTTTTGAGTCGCCTTAGTCAGTGAAGTTTATATTGATGGATTTAAAATCCCACATTCGCATCCCTCGCTTAGTTAAGTGTTAAGAATATTCTAATATCTCCTCGGCGAAAGGTCGAAAACCCCACTTTTTGAGAATTAATTTGATTCTTGAAAAAAGCTGGATGGATTAAAAAAGAAAAATACTAAAAATAAAAAAAGGATAAAGTTTTTAAAAGTTTAAATGCTCAATTTGAGAGCTTTATGTTTCGGCAACATTTTTGGTGGCGTATCCCTCGAAATTGGGTGTGAAATTTTTGGAACCCTGCAATGTGTGGGCAAACGCACGATGTGATTTACACGGACCCGGCCAGGGTTATTAACATTTATGAATATTGCATAGGTACCTATGGTGAAAGTGTTCAGAGTGTTTTGAAATTTGGCTCGATTGTTCAGGAAGGTTGGGAAGACAGCAAACTACCTGACCAGATACTTTAGTGAACTATTAGATACCAGTGCCTAGTTAATAGGTCAACCTGCAGGCCCTGTAGGAAATTACGTCAAAGTCAAAAATTTGGAAAGCTGCAGGTACCTGTAGGGAATGTTCACAAAAGTATAATAGGTTTGTATCAATAGAAAGTTAACAACTGTACTTTACATTACTTAAAGAGATACTTTATCCAAAACAGGCTTCTGTTGGGAGTGTAGTAATGGACTTCACCAAAGTCGAGTTTACGTTGCATTCCCTATACCAATTTGGTGCTTGTAGAGCGTGGATTTTCAACATTCCCGTTTCTATGGACAGTTGATAAGGACCGAATAAAAAAATACGAATAAATTATTCGTTCATTTTCAGCACTGGTGGATGCACATCATTGCAGGCAGACAGGAAATTTGAAGCATTAAAATATGCGTGAGATATCAAATCCAGTGAGGTGGGAAGAGTTAAGAAGAGTTAAGAGTATTGTTTGGCAACAGTGGATCGTTGGATTATTATATTGGCGATGTTGGAATGTTTGTAATTTACATTGGGGTAGTAATTAAGAGAGGTCAATATGGTGAGTTACTCATTATGGCAGAGTTAGATATGGCAAAGTTTGGATTGTGGCGTTCTTATGTTGATGATTGGGGGGTGGTTTGGAAAAACCCTACAAAAAAATTCAGGCCTTGTTGTAGAGTTTTAAATGTGGTGAGTTAATTCAGAGTATTGCAAGAGTTGTGTTTGGTAAACATTCTAGTTTGGTGTGTTACGACGAAATAAAAAAGAGGCTTGTACTTGTCAAGTATGGGAGGGTAGTTTATGAGGGGTAAATATATGGTATGGTGAGTGGTCACCTTCACAGTACAGAAAGTTTTTTGATGTAGCATACAATTTCATATAGGAAAAGTAATGGTTGGGAAGAAAGAAGAGCAAACAAAAAAATATGATACTCTGTAGTAACTCGCTATATTTAAACTCTCGGAATAACCTGGCCTTTCAAATGTAAACATACACCAGTCATAACACCGCACATCAAACCTTTCTGAACGTAACTCTCTTAATACTCTGAAGGTAGGTACAAATCACCAGATGTTAACTCTCAAAATGACTCCCACTTCCAAGTAAAAACATTTCCCTAATCAATACAAACACGCTACATACAGCGTTTGCAAATATAATTCTTCAAATGCGTTGCTTTGGAAAGTGACAAACTCACCGCATTTCACTCTCCAAAAGATCTCCCTACTTTTAAGTACAAACCCATTCACAACACGCCTTTCGTCGATTGATTTTTATTTCCGTCGGTTAATATTTGCTATATTATGTTCTCATTACATTCAGCATATTTCAAATCTTACATTGTGCAAATAAATTTGCCAGGGGGAAACTAGTTCATAATTCTTAAACAACTGTCCATTCATTTGTATGTATAGTCTGGTGGCTAGCTGTAGCTATATTATCTAATGGCGGCGCCCATGGCTAAGGGACGAATTTTTTTATTCGTATTAATAAATCGATCCAATCTGACTGATGGAGGAGGTCCGTCTCAACTTGTTGTAATGGCTGCTGCTTACTATACTACTATAATATCAACCTTTTCTCTACGCATTTTGTTCTATATCAGGGGCCACTGTTAGCTTGAGGTAACATATTTGATTAATTAGTTCCTTCTCTGTCAGATTTCTAGCAGATGACCGAGTAGGTGTCACAGGTCCTGATGTTATACTTGCAAAGATGGTAAAGTTCCATTGTTCTGGCGCTTTTCTTCTTTTTCAATTCTGATAAGAGTTAGTCTTTTGGACATGATCTTAACTGTGTGCAAGTAGTGGACGTCAATTGTTTTACATTCTAGATGTCCGTGCCCAATTCCACTGTTTGTTATTCTCCACGTTACCAAAATTGTAAATGAAGGATCTTCAAGCAGGCGATTCGTTGAGATGTTTTTGCTGCGAGTGAGTTTTTGAACCAATGTGGGACCCACCACTAGCCAGTAGACATTGGTCTATGACTTTTTGACATTCATTCGGACATATGAAGGACACATAGGCCTACTGCACCTTAACCCCAAAGTCTGATTTTAAATTTACAAAATTATAAAAAATGATCAAAATTCACACATAAACTCATTTTAGGTAGGGTTAAACATTTTAAAAAGTTCAGATTTGATGGGTTCTTGACCCCAAAATCTACTATATAGAATATATATTAAAAGTGGTATCTACCAAAAAGTAGGTGGATGAGTCGGAATATACGTCATTTTGGCGGCCATTTGAAATTTGCGTAATTTAGCGACGCGACATAATTGATGTAAAAATAAGGTCATTTTGGATTCTACAGCAAACTTGGCATTTAGAAACCACTAGTTTTCAAAAAATGTTTTGGTGATTTGCCAACCCTAATATTACTAATATCATCAGATTGACAGTGGGTACGAGGCTCACAACATCATACACTGGAAACAATCACAGACAAGCACATTCTAACACACCCGAGATCAAAGGACTTAATCACTACCTTAACACATTGCGTAATATTGAAGCGAAAGGAAGAGCGCATCGCATGTAAGACCACATAAAACAGTAGTTACAAAAACGAATCCGACCACACAAGCCAGATATAAAATGGGGGGTGGGGTATAAGTTGGGACACAAACAACATAATTTCCTCAATCCAAGAACAAAATTTGGCAACATGGGACATGGGTGTCCAACAAAAATGCTCGTAAACATGTTCATGCTGTAATTCAAACTC
The DNA here is from genome assembly GCA_023653785.1 of Ophioderma brevispina. Taxonomy (NCBI): domain Eukaryota; kingdom Metazoa; phylum Echinodermata; class Ophiuroidea; order Amphilepidida; family Ophiodermatidae; genus Ophioderma; species Ophioderma brevispina. The sequence goes on from JAMKCH010071627.1 coordinate 32,299, forward strand.
AAAATGGATTATTCGATCTTGAAAGTGCTTTTTAAAGGTCAAAGGTCAACCATGACCCCAATGTAGTGCCAAAATATGCGGATTATTCTTAATAAGGGTGTTATTGCTAAAAATGCCCCAAAACATTTTTACTGTGAAACGGTAGAGAAAAGTTTGAAGTCTATACATTTTATCTCTGATTAAATTTATGTTTTATCCAAGCAAGGTGCCAAAAAATTATAAACAAATTCTGCCAATTAATATGCAAATGAGCTAATTAATTACGCTGCTGTCCCACTTAACCACACATGAAAATGCACTTAGGGTAAGGGGGCACGGCTATTAGCGGGTACTTATTTTTATTTTTGTGATATTTTGAGAAGATAAAATATAAATTATCAAATATAATATATTATAATACACAAATTTTATGATAAAAATACAATATTTTCTGATTAAATATGAATTTTAAGACAAAAAAATGATAAAATAGGCAATTTCTGTAGATTAAACGGGGGGGGAGATAGAATGTGAAGTTTTTGGCATGTTATGTGGAAGTACGTGAAAATTAACGGCCAGGTAAAATATATATCATTATTTGGTATGTGTTATGTCAATAAAGTATTCTGAAAAAACCTTTCAATTATTAACAGCAGGTGATCTATGTCTTGTAGTTACTAGCATTACTCCCGTAATTGCCTATTACCAAAAGTACGTGTCCAACTTACCCAATGGGGAATTATAAATGGGGGTGGGAACTGGGACAGTTATAATTAGCACGTTTTCTAATTATATGCATGTGGTACTTATATACAAAGTAGTTAAAAAATTCCTCATGACCCACAGATGATATAAAAGTAAAGCGTTTTTCAGAAAAATCTACCATGACTTTGTTTCGAACCAATTCAGGGCACATCTCGAGAGCACACCTGTCAAGGCCAGGATTCGAACCGGGGACCTCTGGCACACACGACCAGTGCTCTATGAACCAACAGGGACCCCAGGGATGTGAATCTAACATTAGTAGCCCGTATTACATAATTTGGCACAGAACAGAAATCCAAGGATGCACCATGCGGTATAGCAAAACGTATGAGAGCACCTCGGATCATGATTTCACCGCTTTTTGGCTAATTGTAAAATGGTCATGAATGAGGTTCCTGTTTGGTAATATGACATGTAATTAATAGGTTAATTATTAAAATTTTAGTATTTTGGATATAGTTCGGAAATAAACAATAGATACAAAGAATATTTACCACCTGAAATTTCCAATTTTAAAATACTGCTGTCATCCCCTAAAACACCAAAATATCAGTTAGAACATTGTAACTCTCGGGTAAGAAATTCTTATTTCATAAACCGAAATTGGGTAACTGCAAAATTATAATCCTTCTTATAACCCTTGACTGCAGCCCAAGCCATCTGGTCAGTTTCGAAGGGATACTCTAGTAGTGTGATTAATCACTCTTGGGTGTTACTCTGATGGTCCGATCCCCAAATTGAATTCACCTAGAGTGTGGTTTGGTGTGTATATTTCCAGTAGGATTTTCATGCTAAAATTGATTTTTGTATGCTGTTTGTGGGTTTCAAAAGGGCCTAACTGTCAGAAAATGATGGGGTGAAAATTTTAGGACGATGCCCCTTCTTCGGGGGGGGGGGGTGTTGTACAGGGAAAAATTTAAATCGAGTCAAATTGGGGGTTTTAAATTATATGTACACTAAGCGTTTCGTCTTCTCATAGTAAGGATTCGAAAAGTATAATTTGCCTAGGTTCAACCTTGTTTAAAGCGGTATAGCACCCCCCCCATCATGGTTCAAGGTCATCCGGGGGTAAATGCTGCTCCGATGTTGTTAATGTTGTGTCAAATGATTCCCTTGTGCATACTGAAGCAGAAAATGCAATTTGGAACTTGATTTTGTGAGATCACCATGGCGACATCCAGGGAATTTTCGGTGCAGACCCCCATAGACCATGAGAGTACCCTCGCTACATATTTTTATGTTAAAAATTTTTAAAAAAGCGCCCAACCAATGTCATACACTGTAAATATATATTTTTGATCCTGTGAGATACCAATTGCCATTATGGTGTAGTGTAAATGGTCGACACTCTCTGTCACAATAACATATGGCTCAATAATGTGCATGTGTAGGTATGTGGACACCACAGACGGCTGTTTGTTATATGTCAAATGTGCTCGGATGTCCTTGGACCTGCTGGTGGCTTTATTGTGTAAGTGGGAATCACAAGCCCAATTTATATTCAAACATTGTAAATTGCATTTCCCGTTATTCATAAATTAAAAAAATAAAATTAAATTTTTAGTGGGCGTGTCGTGTGTTCGAGTGGATTGAGTCATCCGCCCCGCACTCCAAAGTCCGTGGGTTCGAGTCCCACTGCGTCCACCGGATTGTGCCCTTGAGTAAGCTGCTTTACATAATTTACTCCTCTCCACCCAGGTGTATAAATGGGTACCAACCAGCAGTATTCAATGCTGGGAAGTAGCAGACTCGCTGTGTGGGAGGTGTGGCGAACCCCCCACCAACCAACAATAATACAGAGGAGTCTGGCCCAAACGCGAGAAAAAGAGATGGGCACTCCGCGCAACGAGCTTGCTCGGTAACGACGACGACTTTACTTTTAATATACTTTAATGACGATCATCATCAAAGGGCTCTAAATACTTACACATGAGGAATCAACCTTTGGAATGATGACGTCATTAAACCGCATTATCTCATTAATCATTTAATTTAATTTTTCTTTTTTTAAATTAAAATGGTATACAAAATATAGAGTAAAGTTAATTGAAGAGAATTCCAAACCTTTTTAAGTGTTGTACATTGTTCCTGTTTATGTAATTATGCAATGAGCTTAAGGGTCTGGTATTCCTTACTTTTACCCTATTCCAGAAATTAAAACGTGTCCTTTTCGTGTTTTGTATATCTTTGTATCATTGTAATTCGCAATATATTAAGGGCATTTTTGTCATTCACAGCCTCGTCCCCCAATGTACCTCAACGAATTTGATTTTTATATTTCTGACTGTTGGCCCCAACTTATAGCATTGTGCCTAATCTTATTGCCAAATTCCGATGTACATGCTGGCAAGAAATCTAAATTTTGTATTTGTCTGTCCATAAACGGACAGAAATTACAACCGTGGCCTAAGGGGCAATCGCATGTGGGCTTGTCCCTTATATGTCTTTCACCATCATAAGCGGAGTGACATACATTGGGCATCATCAAATTGACATAATCAATGGCCACATATATTACAACAAACACTTAAAAACTTACGTACCTTATTTGGTGAAACAATAGTTGCGAAATGATCAATTAACACTTCAAGAGGTATGCACTTTATTTATTTGTGCGGTTAAATTCCAAATATAGTCATTGACGGGCCATTTTGAAATCAACCGTCATCTTGAAATCCTGATTACAGCTACCTGTTTATACTGTTGCAATGCCAGTGTGTTTTCATGAACTCAGAAGTACCAATGTGGGGTTTGGCATTAGATTGTGTTTTCATCATTCTTAACTCAAGTTAGATTTAAATATGGATTTCTGTGGCGGCCATTTTGAAATCTACGATGGTAGCCATATTGAAAAACCCTAAATCAATAGTTATATATATGCATCATTTTAAATCTTACTGGATCTTATTCGGTCAAAAAATAATGGAGTTGTGGCATTTAAGCTCTTATGAAAGGAATATTTCCTAATTGGGCGCTGTAGGCCAATAGGGCGCTACATTTTTGGCACTTTATCAGAAATTGTTCAGGGGCTCAATATGTATAGGCATGCCAAGTTTCATGCTTAGAAAAAGTGCACAAAGGGACTGGGCTAAAAAACCGCTAACCTTGTTTTGAGCTTGCTTGCTATCCTAATCGTCCCCCATGTGCACAAAAATTGAAGGCGCTTTTTTCTGGTGGAAATGCCCTCATGTCTCTTAACGAAAGTTCCACAAAGAACCATTTTCTTGGCTAAAAAGAACCCCTTTTGCTTCTATAAAGAACCCTAACGAATCTACGCGGGGATCTTTGTAGAACAAGAAAAGGTTCTGTGGCCAAGAAAACGCGTGTCTTTGTAGAACCTTAAACTTAAAAACCCTTTCAAAAGTTCTTTGTATAAAGCTTTTAAGTGATGAAAATTATTTCACAATCAAAAAATGGTTAAAATTTTATCAAAAAACGTGAGCACACCCAAGTTGGGTTAGGGATTGCGCTAGTCGGAGAAAAATAATACGGAACCCTAACCCTAAACCCTAACCCGAATATTCATATGGCAGCCATAGGTGAACAAATAAACACCCTTAAACCTAAAACCAAGGAGAATCGTTCAAACAACATATCACATTAACTTTGTGCTGTATTTAACACTGTCCAATACATTTCATCATTTATTTGCATAATCAATTCTCGAAACTAACATGAAGCGAACATATTCATTATTTAGTTATTTTACATCCGTGTTTATTTTTCCAAGTTGTGTGTATTTTTATGTAATAAAAGTTGAGGTATACGTATATTAAAATAACAAATATTTCCTCTTTGTTAGTCACGCGCTCTATTCTGGCGCCAATAAATGATTACAACTGCGTGTGTTAATACCCAACACGTAAAGTTAATATCTGGAAATTGCTTAATCTTATTATGGCCGGTATTCACAAAAGCAGGTTAAATTTAACCCAGTGTTAATTTTAACCCTGGGGTAAATATCCCATAAGGATAACATGAATTTAACCCATGATCGTGGGTTAAACCCTGTTTAACCCTGGATTAAAGTTAACCCGCTTTTGTGAATACCGGCCTATGGCGTGTGTTTATGGTCTTAGTTTTATTGACACTTAATTTTTTTGCAGAGATTGGGAGAAATTGAGCTATAGACGGAGAAAAATAAGAAGGAATTAGACGGAGAAAGTAAAGACAGGCAGATAAAGCCAAGCGACAGACCGAAGTGGAGAAAACAGGTGAGAGCGGAATGAGAAGGAAAGAGATGGGTATGGCAAGCCAGATGCTTATATTTCCATAAACTAAGGTTTTCGACGATAAATTCACGTTTATTGGGTGAAAAACTTAATTTATCATGCTTAACTTAGGTTTCAAGGTCAAACACTCATCTCTTATCACGAAAATCTATGATTAATCATCATGCTCAATTTTTTCAGTCCACTGCACGACGAAGCCTCAACATGTTCCCTAGCTGGATAAGGACTCTCACCCTTCCACGCTGGCCTAGGCGGCGTTGGAAAGGATGATAATCTATGATTATCAACCCATGTTTCAATTGATATAAAACTGGTGTTGCCAGCGAAAAAACTATACTCTGTAAATGCAAAAAAGAGTGAATTTCACTCTAAGAAAACATGCCGACTTGAACCTTTTGGAAAGCTTCTAACATGGAGCCATCAAAATGAGTTCTTAAAAACTAAAACCCCTGCAAATGGCTTCCCAATAGAACCATAAAAGATGCTAAAGGACAGTTAAAGACTCTTTGGTTCAAAAAGAAGCCTATGAGATTCCATTATAGGGACAAGTTTAGGAACCTCTTTCAGACCGTTTTTCTTTGGGTAATATTTTGAGGACCATAGGATCCATTTAACACCTTTTGAATAATATTTTGTCAAATTGAACTCTTTGCGGAGAGAGTGAAAAATTCACTCATTTGAATTTAGAAGTAGGTTTATCTCTGAAAAACTAAGGTATCAGTTGAAAAAAAAACACTGTGTTTCGAAATACTTAGTACATGCATTAAATAAGTTTTCAGAAAAAAACTACATAATCTTATTAGAACACATTTTCCTTGAAAAAAAAAGGTTGTTTTTCAAGGAAAAAACACAGTTTATCGTGTGTTGGGGCGAGTTTATCAACGATAAACTGAAATCTATTGCCCAAAAAACTTTAATGAAAAAAAATAAAATAAACCGTTTCAACTGGGGTTGATTTAAAAGTGATCTGCTTCGTACCAAACCGGCTGGTTGCACTGATCCTGAATAAAATAAACATTAAAGGCCTTTCACAATTCAACCATTTTTACGGTGGCATTTATATGTAAAATTTTACAGTTTTTTTGTAAAATTAACAAACCAAAGTACTTTTTCAACCTGAAAGTTGTCTGTCAGGTTACACGATAAATTGTTATTATACATGAGATATTATTAAAAGCGGTGTTATTTACGCCGTTTTTAACACCTCATTTGTGGCCGACGATCAACTGAATATTGTTGAAGTTATGCCCAACTGACGAACCCGCCCATGGATTTAAAAAGTTGCAGTAAACCCTATAGACAATCATAATGTGTAGGAGATGGAACTCGGGCAATTCTTCTTCTCTGTATAACTAATTCTCCTTTTTTATGTATTATGATGTTATACCACTAAGACATTAGATGTTGCTATTGTATTATCGGGGAGGATAGGGTCCAAGTATGACCTGACCGTAAAAAGTCGAGTATGGACACAATTGTTTTGCTGAAAATGATAAGATTAGGGGGTGGGCCAATAAGAATCTGACGGGGGTTGCCACCTGGGATCCTTGAACATTTTGAGAAATCCAAGATGGCGTCGCCGTAATGTTAATTATCCATTCAACCCTCTATTATTCAAACACTGTGGAGTTACGACATCTACTACAGGGAATTAGGACCCATGAACTAAGGCATGGCATTTGTAACATTGAGTCCTACTCCCTTTCTGTTTTTGAAATTCAAAATGGAAGCCAAATCTAATTTAATTTAAAAGTTGCCCTAGAACAGAAAAATACCTGTGCGATTAAAAAATAAGCAAGAAGTACTAGATTATGTTGTTAGACACAAGAAATGGTATTTTGATACTTTTAAAGTTTGTAACAGACGTCAATCAATTAAGACAGCCGAAAAACTGGAATATCTCAAAAAAAATACTTGACAACAAAACTTCTAGATACATACATTTCAAGGTATATTATGTGTCAATGAACAATTAGAAATGTTAACTATGATCATAACCAATTGATTACCAGGTATCCCATAAATAAAAATGTGGCAAATTATAAATTGAGTGCAATAGATAGAAAAAATGTAATTCCTATGGTATTTTGAAACTTTGCACAATGATTAGTTTTATTTCGATTTTGGCGTATTGAAAACAAATTGAAAATGTATGTTGTACATGGTTAGGATCAAAAAAAGGTACATAGTCTAATGTCATTGATACATTGAGTCGATTGAAGGCTGTAATACTTATAAATTTGTGTGAAGTATTTTGAAGATGGTTACGTTTTGGATGCCATATGATTGAAGTCTGTTATAATTTTAAAAGTATAGACAAAACATGTTTGTGTTCTAACAACCATAACCTAAGTAACTTCGACGTCTATATTTAGCGCAGGTATGCTTTATAGGGCATATTTTTAAAAATTACTGGATTTTGGCTCTCATTTTGAATTTGAAGTATGACTAATGTACAAGAGCATAGCACTTGTTCATTGACTCCATAGAATATCTAGTAACTCCATCGTTTGCAATACAGGGTTGAATAGATAATTCATTATGGGCGACGCCATCTTGGATTTCCCAAAATGCCAAATCCCCGGGTTGGGGTGCCAAGGTGGCACCTGGAAGATTCTTATTCTACGCACCCCTAATCTATCATTTTCAGCAAAAAAATTGTTGTCATACTCAACTGATCGTTCATCAGAAAGTTCTACCGACTATTATTTTTATTCCAGAAAGCTGCAAGGAAACTCGCAGGGCAAAATATCAATTACATGTACTGAGTTTTATGTAAGTATAATGCAACTGTTTTAATTCAGAGGTCACGAGCTAATTCACTTTTTTGATTGATGCTGTGTTGTAACAAAAAAAAAAATGGAAAGCCACATCCCATGTTAACCTAAAATAGCACATTTTTTGAAAAGCGCCCCACCTTTTCAAAAAATTTAAGATTTTACACTGTTGCATTGGTGACTGGCTAGCAAACTATACCTGTGAATGGTTAAGCTCGAAAATGTCTATGTGTCGCAAACGAAGAGATTTTGTAATTACATGTAGAATAATTAATATCGGAGATCTCTGATAATAATTCAACGGCTGCTGGAAACGCCCCTCCCATATGAAATAGCAGGGAAATAGCGCTATGTTCGTGTCTACGCTCATCCACTAGCTGTTTATTGGTTCAGGCAAGCCAAGTTAGTGGTCATTTTCTTGAGGTGGCATTATTTCATCATGGACGAACGTAAGCTTAGCATTTCCAGCTCTGCCGTTAATTACAATCTGGGATCCCAATTCTAATTACAAAATCGCTTATTTATGATAAATACGCATTTTGAGCATTCTCGTTCGCAGGTGTAGTTTCCTAGACAATTACCAACTTAACTGTGCAAAAAATATAAAATTTTGAAAATTGGGGTCGCTCTTCGGTTATTGCTTTAACTAAACTACTTTCCTGTCACATATTCACTATTGTTTTATGTTATATAAACTACACTATAATTGTTATTTAAAATAAACTTTTTGGCCACCCTGGGTTTTTTTTACTTAAAAACAAAATGGCGGCCAAAATAGCAATTCCTACTAGAAATTGGCAACAACGTAGCGGCGCTACGGGGCATATTGGGCATTTCCCCCTCATTTTCTTTCCCCTTTAAACATGAGCCCACCTTGTCAAAGGTGATGAATAATTGTCAAATTACATCCAGTTAAAATAGCGTCTCGCATGCTCTTTTCGTTCGCTTCACACGCATTTACCCATTTTGCCTGAAAATGTCTCTATACCTTGCCCCATAATTTTCTCCCCCCCCAAAAAAAATGGAATCCGCCACTAGTCACTGAATGTATTGGAATTCTTATAATATTATTGTGCAATGGATTTGTTTTGTTTGGATTTTTTTACAATATTGTTTCCTGGGATTGTTTTAAAATATGTTTGACTGGATTTTTTTTTAATGCAAGGGAATTTATACCTTCATTTTTTCAGGGATTGGCAAATGTGTGTGGCGTTTGATTATTAAAATGATTGTTTTCTGTGTGGCTTCTTGTTTGTGTTTTGGGGTTGCAAATGTGTGTGGCATTTTTTGAGGGGTAGGCCTATGGTTGTGTTTTTCTGGACATTTTGGGAATATTTTAAATTTTGTATAATTAATGGTACGAAAAGAAATTAAACAGGCACAAAATTAAGTTAAGGGTCAGGGATAGGTTAGTATAGGAATTAGTGGACCCGTATACGTTGTTTCCGACATACGACATTGTTGATTGGACAATGAGGGTAAACGTAAAATGCTCGTTTGACATGCCCGAAATTTCAGAATGACTGGGACTTGGGATAGACTCAGAGTTGTTCATGATGTTCGGTTCAGAATTTTGTTGGAGTTTGAGCTTTAGGCCTAGTAGAGTGTGAGCTCACATAAAAGATATCAGCAAAATGAAAAAAATCAAAAATGAAAATAGCCTTTGCCTATGCGGTATAATTACATTACACCCTTCGCATCTACTTTGTATCATGTGCTTGATTTCAATAATGGAATAAAACATATGATACAGAATAGTTGCCAATGAAATTATACCAAATATGTCAACCTGCTAAGCAACCAATAAAAAGAATTACATCTGATGAAATGCTCTCAAGTTGAAAATTACCATTTTACGCGTTTGTTTCTTTCCTTTTGCCTAGTATAATTACATGACATTTTTATTCGTTGTTTAATCATTTTATCATCTTATTATGTAAATTATATGTATTGTGATAGTCACAACTTTGTTTGGTGCATGGGCGGATGGCTACGATGATGATGCACGGCCAATTAGTGTGAAGGCGATAATCGACGGTATCCGCGGTAGATCGGCCCCAGGCACCCCAAAGACCCCAGAGCCGGAGTTATATACAGACACGGCAGAGGAAGAGAGTAAGTAAAACTATGTTTTTTTTTTTTGTATATCCAAATCTATGAATGTGTACTTGCATGTAGTCCTATATGGATATTGTATGAATACTATGGGTCAGTTCGATATTCCGACGTTTATTGCTCCGGAATGTTTTTTCAACGAATGGTCATTACTCCGAACACTGTTCTATGGAAGCTCATAATTCCGAAAGTGTTTCTTCCGAAGGGTCATTAGTCCAAAGTTAATTAACCAGAAAGGTCGTTTCTAATTCAAAAAATAAAGATCATTATATTCTGAATGATTTTATCTCCGATCGATTATTTCTCCGATACGCGATGGGGCATTATTCCGTATTAAACCATATTTATGACGTCATTTCTTTGTTTGTCCTGTGGATTATTTTCTACGAATTCACACTTTTCTGCACGAATCTACAGTACACTATAGATTCGTGCAAAAAAGTGTGGATTCGTAAAAAAATAATTTACATTATAACAATGGAAAAGTTGCATTACATGTGTAGAAAAACAACAACAGAAAATTATAATAAGCAACAAAACAATAACGTTAGAACATTTTCTCTTTTTTTAGATATAACATTGTTCTAGTATTACATGTTTAATTTTGAGCAATTACGTTTTCTTCATCCTTTTAAGGAAAATCATTTCGGTCCGTAATTTTGTTGCCACGTTTACGAAATGACGTATATAACACAATTTCTACACGTGTAGGTTTATAATTTTTGTTTCAAGTGCAATAATTTTACACCTGTCATTTGTATAAATCGTACCTGTTACTTCAGTTGGTGTTTTTTGTTCAATTTGCCCAGTGACGTAAAATCGAGCAAGCTTGGAAATGGCTCATAGTAGGCCTATACAAGTTACCATTAATACTTTAATTTGTTTTTCGTTCGTTTGCTTTTCTATTTTAACTTTATTTCAATGTAATTTTTTTCTGTATAATTAGTAACAATTTAAGCCTATGCTAGACTTACATATAAAGATTCCATGTAAAGATTTTTGTCCACTTTAAACGCATCATGTAAAGTCAGGTCATTGTTTAGGTGTTGTATTAAGAATATAGTTTAGAGTTAACTTTGTCATGTGGGTTTACATTGCCCCTTAATGTTGCAAATTATTATTGATTCATTTATTTTCACTCATCTTGTACGTTTATCAATATGATAATGATTAGGCCTAGGTACATTATCCATTCTCTAGCGGAAACAGCAAAATTGCACTGTAAATATAAATTACTCAGTCTTCTACAAATTACTCCTATAAAACATCGTTTTGACTAGTTAGTCAAAATGATGTCTTAGTTATACAGTTGTAGGACTCAAATGTAGAAAGTTGACTAATTTATGTTTACACTAGGGGTCCTATATACGGCGCTTTACAAATCTTATATTCTTAAGGACGCAAAGGAGGTCACAAAATGTAGGGAAAAATTTGCCAATATTAATTATTCTGAGGAATTTACTCATGCAAACAAAATATACATTATATAACATTTTATCTTTTACTAATAATGGCAAAAAGCTTTATCTCAGCTTCTTTTGCCCGAAAACCTGTGTTTGAAGTTAAACAGGTTCTGAATTTTTGTTTCTTGTATTTCCTTTAGCTCATTTTATCGGCCATTTTTTAATTTGTCATAAACACTCGAAAACATTTCAAAATAGCAATGTAATGAAACGCGAATTTAAAACCTTTGTGCTCGCCTTAGCGGCTGAAGCTGAGACAATTTTTGGCTAAAACAAGAAGATCACGCACCTTAGGACTGCATTTTGACATGTCGTAATCCTTGACCTTTTCCGGAGGAATAGTAGAATTCCAAAATCAAACTTGTCCCGTATCACTTGTTAAATATATTCCAAAAGTATATGAATCTGCAGTGAGCTGGATATCTGGTTTCTTGAAATATCTATTGTTGCCGCATTTTTTCAGTAAATCAACTTCCTGCAAGTGCTTTCGAAGATATGGTTTAATTTGTAATTCCAAGATAACGTATATCCACCATATATCCATTGGGTAGCAAATTTAGACAATCCCAGACAAACAAGACACGCACATGCATGTGCATATAGCAGTTAGCAGTGGCCACTGCAGTACTAAATGCTGCATTCCTACATGCACTGATGCGTGGACTCGAACAATTGACGGCTTTCAGACTCTCAATGGATGGGTAAAGTTACGAATCCACAGTTATTCAAAGGTTAATGCGGATATTGATTCTAGTACAGAGCAATGGTTTAAGTCAGTTTAATCAGCTTTCTCGTTTAGCAAGGCAAGTGGATGTACATCACTTGTGTCAGACTCAAAAATAATTTATTTTGAGTGATAATTTTTATCGGAATCCATTTTATGTGTTGGAGGGAAAACGCGATCCGACGACATGCAAGTTTATTCCAGCTGCAAAATCATACTATTCATAAAGCAATGAACGATTTCAATGCTCGCTTGTGCTTGATTTCGCTGTACTAATAACCTAACTGAAGCACATGTATTATGTACGAATCTACAGGTATACAAATAACAGGTGTGTAAGAATTTCGTATTTGAAAAGTCGTTGTATCACGAATCTACAGTTATACAATAACAGATGTGTGTTTACAGCAACTATTTAACCATGGTTTAACGCTAATAACCCCGCTTGTTTGATTTTACAGTATTGACTAATCGATCAATATATGTACGAATCTACAGGTATACAAATAAGAAGTGTGTAAGAATTTCGTATACAAATAACAGGTGTGTAACAATTCAATTGCGTATAAGCACATTATAAAACATGCAACCGAATCCACGGGTATACAAATCATATGCGCGTAATTGCTGTATACAATTGTTATTAAAATGCAATGGTTTAAGTCGGAGAAAGCACTCGAAGTTATTGATTCGTGCTATCCAAATCCCCTCGCTACGCTCGGGGATTCGGAAGCACGAATCAACACTTCTCGTGCATTTTCCTTAAAAGATTTTTTTTTCGAAGAGTCTTTATTCCGGAACCTTTCGGAATGAAAACCTTCTGAATAAAACAATCATTTTTATTCCGAAGGGTTTTAGTCCGAAAGGTCGATTCTCCGAATTTTCGAAATATCGACCTTTCGGAGTAAAAACCTTAATTTTGGGTTAAGGTTAAAGGGGTTAGGATTAGGGTTTAGGGTTAGGGTTTAGTAAAATCTTTCTTAATAAGAGTTTTTATTCCGACTGTTTTTATCCGGTAATGTCTATAATCCGAATATTCGGAGAAACGACCTTTCGGAGTAAAAATCATATGAAAAAAAAATAAGATTTTTACTCCGAAAGATTTTTATTCCCGAAATTTTGATAATCCGAAAATTCTGAGAAACGACCTTTCGGTGTAAAGACCCTCGGATTAATTACCTAACGGAGAAAAAGTCTTTCCGAGAAATTACCATTCGGAATAAAAATCTGTCAGAGTAAATAACCTTTCGAAACAAAAACCGTTCGGACAAATGACCCGTCGGAACATCGACCTGCACCCGACAGAAGAAATTATAATATACTACACATACTCAGCCTCTATACGAAAATGGGGGTCCGCCCGCTATTCATAAGGTTTCTTATTCATAAAATGCACGTATGTTCACTATAGTCATAATTTGAAAAAGGTTTACTATTCATAATAGCAAAAAAGGTTCGCTATTCATAAAAAAGGTTCGTTATTCATTATGAGAAAAGGTTCGCTATTCATAATTAAAAAAATAGGTTCACTATTGATAATAAGAAAGTAGGTTCGCTATTCATAATAAAAAAATAAAGGTTCACTATTCATAAAATAAAAAGAGGTTCGCTAATCATAATATGATATAAGGTTCGCTATTCATAGAATAAAAAAGCGTCGCTATTCATAATAAGAAATACGATTCGCTATTCATAATAAAAAAATAAAGGTTCGCTATCGTAAATCTTAAAAAGGTTCGCTATCAGGTCGCTTCATAATAAAAAATGTTTCGCTAGTCATATAAATAAAAAAAAATAGGGTGCGCTATTTCAAATAGCGGACATTCTTTCCAGTTTGAATAGCGAACCTTATTTTGAATTATGAATAGCGTACCGTATTTCATATTATGAATAACGAACCTCTTCCTATTCTGGATAGCGATTTTTTCTTATTATATGAAATAGGGCGAACCCTTTCTCAATAAAATATGAATATAACGAACCATATATGTTCATTTTATTAATTAGCGAAACTCATTCTTAGATTGTTTATGGACGTCATGAATGGTGAGTTATTTTGCTACTGTGTGTCTAATTTTAATTAAAAGAAGGTCAAATACCTTCTGTTAACTTGTCTCCATGATGCCATCAGTCCCCCTTACCTCTTTCTCTTCCGTCGTTAATATCAGGATTGTAAAACATATATAGTCCATTACGTATCGACAGGTGTCGGGGGCCATGGATTGGCCTGTCTAATCGGTTGTCTCCCGGTATGGGGGAGGGGGTATATAGCATATGGTGCCGCCCATGAGGACACCCAAAATAGGACATACTGTACAAAAAAATTGTAAAATTTTACCAGCATATCCGGGCATCCATTCTGCCAACAAAAATCTGGCGGCGTAAACAATAAAATACAGTATACTGTAAAAGATAATTTAATCAATCAACTTGAAAACATATATATTCGGTGTGTTATTATAGAGATTGTGAATGTGTGCAGAATAAAAAAAAATCACTGAGGAACATCCTAACTTAGTAGGCCTATTAACACATTTTTCATGTTTTTACGGTGCATGTACAAATTTACAGTTTGTTGTAAAATATATTGCATCAAACTGTAAAAATACAGTAAATTTGAATGAAATCCCGTAAAAGCTGTATTTTGCCGGGTTTTGTTGGCAGAATGTATTCCAGGATTTCCAGTTAAATTTACAGTATGTTTTCCTGTATATTTTTGTACTTCATATAATTGAAAATTCATAATATTGTATAATAATGTTGATATACTCATTAGAATTCGAATTAAAGTTCCACCTTTAAATTTAGTCATCATAGGCCTGGAAAATTGAACATAGAATTTACAGTATTTTTATGAGTATTTCCAAATTACAGTCAAATTACTCTATACTTTTTTTTACAGTATTTCATTGTAAAATTCACGGTTATATATATTATGGATAATTGACATGCTAACGATCAACTGAGGTAATGGGATAGGCCTACTATAATTTTCTGTTTACAATCAATCATCTAATTAACGGACAGAAAGAGAAAGAGGAGAGGAAGAGAGACAGACAGACCTCCGGGGGTACTCACCTTTATTTTGGATAGGTATGTGCCGCCCGTATTCAAAAATTGAAGCTCCAGAGCTGATTTGAAGGCCAAAGGTCCGGAAAATAAGCCGCGATTTACCTCAATTTCCAGCTACTTTTTAGGTGTTTCGAAGAAAATTTGGTATAGAGTATGACTTTGGACATAAAAGTTGGGTCTCTGAAACTGAAACGCATATCTATTACACCGTAAAAAATTATTGTTTTTTTTGTCGGTTCCGCTGTAACGGCAATAACATATGTCTACGTAACCGAGTTCGAATGAAACAACGACATCGAATTCCGACATTAAAACCAGCCTCTGAGGATCTTGAAATGCATAAGACGAAGGTAGGAAAATTATTGGTTTGTATGTTTATAGGTGTGTCTGTCACACTGTAAAAACAGTGTTTAGAAGTGCTGTGATCCTTGTTATAGCGTGATCCTGCAAGTGCCCTGTAATTGACAGTCAAGATTCCGTTGTAGAAGTAATTTAGTCCGCCGTACGCATAGTCCCGCTCAACGTAGAATAGGGCACTCACTCAGTTTGACCTCTTCACGCACATGAGCCCCCCGACTATACCTGCTTTCACACCGTCAATACACAAGACTTTGGGACAAGACTTTACTCTCTAAATGGAAAAGGGTGAATTCCACTCTTTAATTGACTATAGGACTCAATCCGAAAAGAGTGAAATTTCATATTCAGAGAAAGGGTAAAGGAAACGCAGAGCCTTTAAGATGGGTCAAGTTTCAAAACGGAAGTTTTCGACAGTAGCGTATTTTTTTGACATCGGAATGATGTTGATGAAAATGAAACAGGCGTTTACTGACAAGATCGTGTTTACTAGAACCTCAATCTTATTCTAACGAAGCGTACAAAATGCTCGAAAATGTACCATAGGAGGTTATTTTGGTAAAAACACATGCCACGGGGGCGTCAACATTGCGCGGTTGAGGGATCGCATTGACCATCCACAAACCTTACAAAGAGTATATGGTGGACATGATTTTAGAGCTCCCTCTATGTTTTAGGAGTCCCCCCCTCAACGTTCTTTGGCTCATTTACCATTAAAAAACAACGCCGCAAAAGCATGCAAGTAGTCCAGCATAAATCCTATTGTGTAAGTTCGGCTAACTTGCTTCTAAGCTCAGCCACAAAGAAGCTTCCGCGTGCGAAACCCGGGTGATAAACTAGCTTAAAAAACAGTCATTTTCTGTTTTTTTTTTTTTGAAACATTACTATGCTAATGTCAAAAATTTAATGAAATTGGCAATGGAAGTATTGGTTTTTTTTTATCTAACCTTTAAAACACAAGCATGGTGTTTTATCCTCCATTTTGTGATATTAATTTGGGATATTAATGGATTTTCTCAATTTTATTTGAGAAAAGATTTCTCATGGGGAAAAGTACTTTGTTATGATAAAAAGAGAGCAGGGGATTCCAAGTCGCTATGTGAGATCAGGACAGGTGTGTTATAGATTGCTTTGCACAAGAGAAGTGAATGGGATTCCCCAAGATGTAAATTAAAAACTGAGTCCACTGTTTATGCATTGAGATCAAAACCGATTGCAAAGATCGGGGATTCCCCGTTGAAGTTAGTAATTGTGGGATGATGCAATGTAGATGATTGTAATTTGTGTGAATCCAATGGTAAGCTAGTGCAAGGTTATGTTTATGCATGATGCTGTGGTAATGTCTATTTTAAGATGGGAACGTTGTGAAAAAAATGGTATAAGGAAAGTTTCAAGAGTGGTTAGATTTGCCAGCAGCCACCAGTAGCAAGTAGCTAGAAGCTATAACTAGTTTTGATCTACAACATGGTAGATTTGTGTTGAATTTAACCTAGTGACAGGATTTATAATGCCAGTTGCCTGTGCGGAGTGCGCTGTTGTATTATTCTACGTCTTTTGAAGCCAAAAGTGCTATGAATCAAAATAGGATTCAATATTGGGACGGATAGAAATCGTGGTGATTATCTTGGACTATATACTGCGGACTGTGGATATTAGTGTCGTCGAGGGGCTTATTTAACTCCATCGTCTTTAACTGCTGGACCAAAGTTACCTTCAGGACTGAGAAGATTCCAATGGAATATTACCCTAGGATTTATAGTGTTACTTTTGCATCTGTCATTTTGGAGTCTTCGCTAGTAAGGACATATCTTTGTTGAACTGCACGCTTCTTTCAACTTGGGATATTTGTGGACTCTAATAAGTATGCTTTAATTATTGTGTGTAATCTTATTATGTGTAATATGTTTTGGACATACCAAATTCTTGACCCAGACATTAAATCATTAAAATCTGTTCTATATCTAAAATTTAGATCATTTGTGCACAAGGCTCAGGATTTGTGTTTGTAAGGTATTTCTTGCCTTTGAGTCTTTCGAGACGTCATAACAATGGACTCTAGTCTGGAAAATTGTTTTTTTGATTGAATGTTTTGCAAGGATATTGTGGGACATCAAAACCTCAACCTCGTAAAAGCAATATGTTTAAACCTAGATAACTAATTTTTTTCATATGCAAGCCTATGTTTTTATTTTACTTTCCGGACTACTTCACATCTAACAATTAATTTGATGGGTAATTTTGTAAATTGGATGCAGTTGTTAAATATTGACATCATTAATCAGTCCAAATCTCAAGAATCAAAATCGCAGTAAACTGCTATATTAATGGCCTTTTTACGCTCTGAGGCTTTTGAAATCAGACTAGGAATTTAAGTGTCACAGGTTACCTACTTATTGTTTTGTATCTCATTTTAAACTGCATAACCAGCAAAATTAAAGAGAAAATATTTATTTTTTTACTAGTTCCTGCAACTATTAGAACATATATAGAAGCTTGGCGAAACTGGCGAGCACAAACTAAAGAAAGACGAAGAGATTACACGGTCTCGAACCCGATCTCTCGTTTTCTACACTGTTAAAAATGTTTCCTAATTTTAGTCTTGTGTGTGAGTTTCTATATAATGTCCCAGCTTCTATATAATGTTACCAATTTACTTTTCTCGGGTTGTATCATTAATTTACTTGATCCTCGCGTACGCGTACATTGAATTGAGTCTAAAACTTATTATGGTACACATCCCGGTACCTCTAATCAAAACATTGGGGGATATATTTTTGCTGTAGCTGATGTGTAAATATTATGTAGATGGTCCATTACTCATCACAATGTCTGTCGTTAATTGGTTTTCAAACCTTGCATCTCCTTTAACTGTTTAGTCTGTGTGTGAGTTTGTTGTTTGTTGGTTGGTTTGTTCGTTTTCTTTGTAGTGTCGCTGTGTATGTCGATGTTCATTACCCGGGGTCATTAAAGTGTTTGTGATATTGGCAACTACCAATGTACTTAAGTTTAATTAACAAAGATAATTCATTACGTTTGTGATTGAAATAGGCCAAATTTTAAGATGTGCCATTACATTCCATTTTATAATTCAAATGAATATAACTAAATTTCACGCAAAGGTATATTGCATGGGGGGGGCCGGGGTTGACATTGTGCATGGTCGAATTATAAGGAAACAAAAACAATTTATGCTCAAATATTCTAACTTACAGTAGTGCCAGAACCATCATACGGACCGTAACTATGAACAAGATGTTCAGATTCAGATCCAGAATCCCGACCGAATAATATCAAAAAAAACAAAACACGAGAGGAGGACATGCACGCTGACGTCAAGTTTTACGGAGCCTTCTAAGGCCGCGCTGGATTACATTTCGGGTACATTATGGTTACCATGGACGAACAAGAGGTAAGACATGGCTATTTCTAAGGGCAGATAGAGGTGATAGGGCTTTGAAAAGATGAGTGTCCAGCAAGGGCATACGAGACCATAATCGACCAGGAGGGGCAAAAATCCCAAGTCGTCCCGCTGACATGCCCACAGCAATATGGGACCAATCCGACGCAAAGCGCGAGAACATTAGCCCAATTTAAAAAAAAAATGCCCAAATTTATATCTCACCATATCCATTTCATAGGTGATTGCCCACCAAAAAAAATACAATTGCCTACATTGTAGGTGTTTATTGGATTATTCATTTTTGGTAATCTTCACAAATCTAATTAATTCCTGAACAGTAACTTGTGACTCATACTGCATGACGATGCTTTCGCAGGACATGGGCATATTGGTGGAATCCTTCGTGCAATTGTCGGTCAGGGTACAGTGGAAACGCTGCGAACGTAGAGACAGAGGTATGGTGAAATGAAATGCCTTCAATTGGCTTACCGGGACCGAGGGGAAGGGGCCATTGCCCCGCTGGCTCGAAAAAAAAGCGGGACAATGGACCAAAATAGCCTTGTCCATCCCTCTTTTTTGGCGAATTTCGACCAATTTCAGCCTCAATTTGGGCAAAATTAAAGTAAATTCGGCAATTTTCGCGCGCTACATGCGCATTTGGTCAAATTCACATTATTGAGCACATACCGGGGACTTACGAATTGGCCCCCTCTTGCGGGACGAATTGGAAATTTGCACCCTTGGATCGACTACCTCGTGTTACGACAACTGGAAGCTCTCATTAGAGGTTGGCTTGTTTTTAGCTTGAGTGCATAGATAAATATCAACGCACGCGCGATCAGGGTGACGGACGAATATTGGCACGCCCTTTCCCCGGAACTGCGTGCCAGTAGAATCTGGTCAAACTGACGGCAAAGTGCATTGAGTTTTTACAAATCCACGATTAGCCTAATTCAAATTATAAAAATATGAATACGTATGAAGTCCATGGCAATGTTTCTACAGAAAAATACCATACCTGCGCATAAATGAATCCATTCCAGTCGCGAGTAAGTCACCTCATACCTTTTGAAGGGCTTTCAACTTCCGAAAGTGTGAACAGATTTCATATCGGACCGAATCTCTCTATTGGTTTCGAAGATGTGGGATTACTAATGCAAAAGTACACAAAACGAAGGTTAGAATTATAAGTTCTGACACTGAGTTTGGGTCTTCCTGACATGAGAAACCCTCGTTCATGACCTTTTGAAATTTACATTTGCTAAGCTTTAAATAATAATGTAATTTGTTTAGGTGTCCAAATATAATGTAATTTTTAAGGGTCCACGTCCGGCAAAATTCGTTGTTTACACGTAAACCACTTTTTAATACTTTAAAAGTGGTTTTACAATATACCATGCTATTTAAAAAGTTGTGTTTAAAAGTTAACAGGGGTTAACGGATGAACTGAAGAACGGGATTGAACTTTAACAATTCTTAACAGCAGTTTACAGTGCATCATTTTACACATAAAGGTATAGGTGGCATTGCAAAGATTAACAATAAAACACGTCAAAAACAGGTGTTAGTGGTAATGATAACTAACATTTTGTCCAGAATTAACATTTAACCGGTTTTGAATGTGTGTAGTGTTTTTATACAACGCCTCCTATACATTGGCGGTAAAATAAAACTTAACCTTTGAAGTGTTTATAAAAAAAGAGTTATACGTGATTTCACAGTGTATATTTTTTTATTAAACGGTCCATATCTCGAAATGCGACTTGTCGCAGTTTAAATGTTCTATTTACTGATCAACAAAAACCGGTTCTTTTACTAGAACTTCTTTCATTATGACATGGGCTTCGATAGACATCCACACATGCATGGGATGGATTGATGGGCAATGGGATTCGATCATAACATGGGGTACACGATACTGTTTCAGACCTAATCGAGATGACTGTGGCCTCCATTTCTCAGATAACCACCATCGAATTTCAACTGACAACAAAATCCTGAAGACGACAATGCAATGGATTGCCCCTGGTTGTTCTACGGTGTATTTATATTGCGGCGGTCGTGTATGTTGTGGGATACCTCATGTATGATCATCGAAGAGAGCGGCTCTTGAGAGGCCCCAATAATAGTTAAGAAAATGGCTGTTAAATATATTAAGTATCTTGATCATATGAAATCACTGTTACATGTGCATATATAGATGTGCCTTGAAATCTATCGTGCACCGTTTAATAAAAATGGCATTTTAAGTACACTATAAATACTTAAAGTAATTAATTATACCAAATTCAACCTCATCAACCATTCAAATTTGTTTTGTTGTTGGTTTTGGTCTGTTTTTGTTTCTATTTTTGGACAAACATTTCAGTCATTAAACTGATAACATCATTCACTATAGCAATTCTGCTGAGTAATATTCTATACTGCATTTACTGTAGCTATCTACTTGCTGAAATATTTAATTACTTACTGATAGTAGCATTACATTTACTATCTATCTACTGCTGATAACATTATATTCACTAGCTATTTACTGATGGTAGCATTACATGTACCAGCTATCTACTGCTGATAACATATTCACTAGCTATCTATTGATAGTAGCATTATAGTCGATCCAACCTCATTATGTCCTCCATACCATTTGCGTGGAGGTATAAGCTCTGATGTATGAGGGGCAATAATAAAGCTTCACAACAAACCTTGATTTAGAAAATCGAGAGTATTAACCAAACTTTTCACCAGTATAGCTCAATTTTCAGCTTTAAAGTGTCATCAAAACCACTCTAATATCTTTTGTACTTGTGAAAAAATAACTAAAATGCAATGTGTCATGATGGTGCAGTGGATCAGCGCTCGCCTCATAATCATAAAGTTGTGGGTTCGAGCCCCGCCGTCGCCAATATGTTGTGCACTTGGGCAAGGCACTTTACCTCCCTTACCGCTCTCCAAAATGGGTACCGGTGTGAAAGCAGATATAGTCCGGCAGGAGCCACAGTCCGGGGCTCCATAGACGATAATTGAATAAAGCGTGAAACTAATGTTGCGTGAAGAGTCAACTGAATTGAGTGCTCTATTCTTTACCGTTGTAGCCGGACTATGAGTACGCCGGACTATAATTACTTCTACACCGGCATATGCAGGGAATGCAAAACAGACTCGCTGTGCGGGAGGAGTGGCGACCCCCCAGCAACATTATATGAGGGATTCTGGCGCAACCGCCAATGACAGCGCGCGCACCGTTTGCATTTTTGCATGATGAAAAATGTAACGCCGCCATCGAACCTTTTGTGTATCATATGGCCAATGATATTTGTATGTCGAGTTCAAAGCACGTTACCTTCTATGGTGGCATTACGTTTTACGGCAGTAAGCATATTTTGCAAGCAATAAGTGTTGAAGAGTAATTATGGTAACAAATGCAAAGAGATGGACTTGTTACCAGGCACGCATATGGAACTAAACCTCTTAATTTTTTCTATTTAATGCAAATTTGTTGACAAAATATCCTCAACATTCTTGAAAAGCTTTGAAATACCCCATCATTGCCCTTGTCCAAGTCCCGGTCCAAGTAGCCGACAACTAAGGCACAATGCTGGAAAATAAGTATATACCCATTCCCTTAAATAAGATCCAATTCAAACAATCATACACATTTTAACGAATCGCTCTTATCTGTTATTTTTCTTCATAGTGCAAGCGTGCGCCTACCCGAAATATAAAGGCCAAGTATCCTCCAACTGTTCCAGAGGACAAAGGTCGGGTATTCGCAGGATTTTTACCAGACGAAAGTCCTGATCCCGATGCAGAAACTCCTGATGCTGATGTCGAACCGCCGGTGCAGAACCGCACCAAAGAGAACCGAACACGCGAGCTATTTCGGCGCGGAGGCCGTGGTGTCACTATTCCGGCTGAATTTGAATCTCCTGAAACCCATCTCCTTGCCATTGAATGTGATGAGTGCGACATGGAAGACGACATGCTCGCGAATGTGTCGCCGGGAATACCGACGTTAATTCCATCGGCAAGTGAGTCAGGTTACTTCCGTGTGGGATTTGGGGAAATCGCCGTCGGATTTGTGTGATGAACCATTATTTGTCGACATCCCTAGTCTGCGTGAACTATGTTCCGCATCTTCAACCGTTTCACTGAGAACTGTACGTGACAGTTGCTTTGGCCTGTTTGAAAAAGCTCGCATCGTCTGTGCCAAACATTTTAGAATGGTATCTGTTAACAGTACATATATTTAAAAAAGGAAAAGGCAAGCTAATCTACAAAATTCGACGACAAAATATGGTGCCAATTTGATTATATTGCTTTTAAATACAGGTGTTTTAAAAAAACGTCAGCCATGGCCACATTGAATTAAAAAAAGTGAACCTGTTTTCTAAAACTGAAGCGCAGCATCACTCCTGTTTTGTTTCAAGACCAAGACAAACATGGAGACCAAGGAAAACAGAAAAGGAAACGATCCTTTTTAAAGTTTGGAACTCTGAAATTTCGAAATATGATCTTTAGAGTTACACTATTCCACACAATATTAGTATGTGACACGCATATTGTAATTATGCCAAAAAAAACCCGATTTGTTAGAACATTGAGGACGCTATCCTCGGGAAATCTCTGCGACAACCCATTAAAGGCTGACCTCAGAGATTTCCGAGGAGGGCGCCCTCATTTTCAAAACAAAAAATCTGTTGTTTGCATATACATAATCGTGTCCAATGTTAATCACTGTGTGAAAGAGCTAAGCTCAAATCGAAGTCCTTCATATAGCTTCTTTGAGCGCACTTTGTTATAAAATTCCGGATCCGGAATTTTTGTTGCACACATTTCCTATGTCGCATTATACATACACAAAAATGTTTTGCATCACAACGAAAAATTCGATTCATCTCAAACTATGGAATTCAAGCTTTTAGGTGGCTATCTTAGTTCTAGTTGAACTATTTGTAATTTAACCACACAAAAATTTATTTCGAATCTCTGAGACAACCATTAACTATTATTAATGTAGAGTCATCGTAGTAAGAATACGCATTTTACAGACCATTAGGTTTCAGCGATTCCACCTTATACCAATTTTATCTTTTTCAGAGTCTGGCTCATTTTTTTGAATATCTGATTCTTGCGGTTTCTGGGACCAACGCTCATAGCTACGGCTTGTAATTTTAGACTCATTAAATGATCACCAACCTATAACCGCACTCGAACCTAGGGTAACCTGCAAAACCGGGGTGTTTTAAAATTTTTAACCACCGAGTCGGTGTCAAGCTTCTGGTTTCGTTTTTCCTGGTGTTTTGAATTAGGTTTTATAAAATCACACTCGTGTGCCGCATAATTTTATTATGGTTGTTGGTGTTCTGTTTATTATTTGTTAGAGGCAAGCAATTATAATAGAAGCACAAATTAACAAAATCGAGCAGTTTCTACTAAAATATCACACCTTACATATAATGTTCTAAAACACCAAAGTTTGGTGTTAATTAACACCAGAGGAGTGGTCACGTATTGACTCCAGGAGAGTGTTAAATTCCACCAGTAGTGTCCAATTGGACACCCGGCAGTGTTTTAAAAATGGTTACACCATCTGTTGTGTACAATTACACCACGCAGTGTCATAGCATACGTTGTAACAAACCAAAATTGGTGTTACTATAAATGTGTCCTCGAAACATCAGAACCTCGAACAAACAGACCTCAGACTCGAACATCAGACCCGGAAGTAATTCACGTCCGGGTCTGATGGTTCGATGTCTGATGTTTTTCTAGAAACCCGGGGGGATGCCTAGAAACATCAGACCTCGAAACATCACAGACCTCCGCCCCGGAAGTGATGTTTTTTTGCCGAAGTCAACATTTTACTTCCGGTCTGATGTTTTCGAGGTCTGATGTTTCTAGACACCCGGGGGTGATGTCTATAAACATCAGACCTCGAACCAGACCTCAGACCCGGAAGTGAAGTTACTTCGGGTCTGATGTTTCTAGTACTGATGTTTCTAGACCCCGGGGGGATGTCTATAAACACCAGACCTCGAACAAAGACAGACCTCAGACCCGGAAGTGATTTTTGTTTTTTGCCGAAGTCACATTTTACTTCCGGTCTGATGTTTATAGGTCTGATGTTTCTAGACACCCCGTGGGGGATGTCTAGAAACCTCAGACCTAGAAACATCAGACACCGGAAGTAAAATGTTGACTGCGAAGTCAAAAATGTTTCCCCGAAGTCAGCATTTCACTTCTGGTTCTGATTTTTTTTGAAATCAAGTAGTACCCTCACCAGTGGCCGTGACAGGAGGAGTTATGCCCGGGTTTCCTTCCGCTAATTACGGGGCCGACCATCGGAAAGGAAGGGACTATTGGCCGGGTGCGGTAGGAGGTGTCCTCCCTTTCCGGGCAAAAACCTTTGCAACGTTCGCTTACTACGACACTTTTCCCATGCATGCAAATTTAGTATAAACAATTTGGCATTACAATTGTAGGGTAAACTTTATAATTCATGGCCAACCGTTTAACAAAACGGTGTGGGTGCGGGAGTATGTACGTTTGGAGTAATTTAGTTTGTCAAGACATTTTTTTCTATGAATAGTAGATAAGTAGATAGACCCAATTTAAATTGCAAGTTTAATTAATAAAAAACTTAACTGATTAGGTAGGCTAAGGTTAAATTTATAAATGGGGACTTTTGGAACTACCGTTCTGAATTGCGGGCTTGTGGAACTGGAAGTTTGAGTAAAATGATAATGCTTGGTGCAGCGCTAGCAGTAGTGAATTCGGTGTATTTAGCACGAACGTCCCATTTGGGTCCATCGGGTCCAAGTCCGGGCAATTCCCCCTTTTGATCCGGGTCCTGGAAAAATAGCCGGATTTGTTTTACTTCTACTTTTTTTATACTTTCTTTTTTTAACTTACAAAACGTTCTCAAGCAGACGGGTACTAGTCCACAAATTCCAGGGCCCAAGTCCTCCCCATGTTTTTTTAAGAAGCGGTGTTCGCCTCTTAGTACAGAAAATAAGATTCCCCCATTTTGAAGGTCACTTCGGGTCTGAGGTCCTTGATGTTTCGAGTCCTGATGTTCTAGACAGCCCCCCTCCCCCGGGGTCCTAGAAACATCAACCTAGAAACATCAGACCCGGAAGTAACTTCACTTCCGGTTCTGAGTCTGAATGTTTTCTAGGTCTGATGTTTCTAGACATCCCCCCCGGGTGTCTAGAACATCAACCTAACACATCAGACCCGGGAGTAAAATGTTGACTTCGGCAAAAAAATCACTTCCGTGTCTGAGGTCGGGTTTTTTCGGAAGGTCTGATGTTTTCTAAGACATCCCCCCGGTGTCTAGAAACATCAAACCCCGAAACATCAGACCCGGAAGTGAAATTTACTTCCGGTCTGATTGTTTCGAGGTCTAGGTCTGTTTGTTTCCGAGGTCTGATTTTCCGAGCAGCCCCGTTTAATCAAATAACCCTAACATGGTGTAATCTAACACCATTGGGTGCGGTCCCTTATTGACCTCCAGGGTGGTGTTAAATAACACCCATGGTGTTAAAGTTGAAAAAGACATTAAATTTTAAAAGGCCGACTCAGAGATTGCCTGAGGAGGGCGCCCTCACATTTCCAAAATAATTGTGGTTTTTTTGCATGTACATAATGCTTGTCCATATACAATCACTGTGTGAAATTGCTAATCTTAATCGAATTCCTTCATATAGAAAATCACAACTTTGTTCCACATTCCCGATCGAATTTTTGTTATACACAGTATCCTATGGGACGTACTACTACACATAAATGTTTACTGACTGCCTCAAAACGAAAATCCGATTCATCTAATTTCGGAATGTTTGCTTTTAGGTTACTCTTTAGTTCTATTTGAACTATTTTTCATTAATTACCAAAAAATAATATATTTCAAAATCTTGAGTCAGACTTTAAAAATGTCTTTTTCAAGACAACAAGGAATAGGCATGGCAACTAAATAATTTAAATTTCATGATCCCATTTGTGAAGGATAAACTCTAAAAAACGTGTTTAGAAATTCTGGGCAACCTTGGGTTTAGATTGTGTTAACGTTTGCATTAGTAAACACAAAACTTGTGTTTAGATAGCTTAACCGTTTAGTATTTAAACATCCAAAATGCTAAACACACTACCTGTTTGAAGCCTAACCATAATGGCCATCTAACACTAGTTGTTGTCCAGGAGTTTTAAAACGTTTTTATACAAAGCGTATGTGCTTACTCTCAAGACAACCAACTTCGGAAGCGGTCGGTTGTTTTTTCTCTTCAATGAAATTTTTTACAAAAGTTTGATTTCGATTGGGAGTGGCCGTATTCTGAAAGGGATGACCTAACCCCCCCCTTTATACCTGGGTTTAAACCAGGTTAGTCCTACATGCGTGGGACCTTTTTTCTTTCAAAATACTGTGAAAGTTAATGCAACGTGAGACAAATTCCTCATGGAATGGGACAAATGGCCCATCCATGAGGATTTTTCTCACCTGTTCAGCACATTTTTTTAGGGTATTTTGTGAAGGAAAAAAGGTCCACTTCTTGGGGACTAACCCTGGTTAACCTGGGTCTTAATTTTAGTCTCCCGTTCAGAATACTCAGCCTTGGTGTTATTTTGGAAAATCAAGTGCGTGTTTTAAATTTTTGTGTTCTATTAAAGGTGCTTGTTCGATTTATTTGTAACGTATCTCTTACTTGAGAGAGTCGGCACTTGCATCCACTACACAGGTTTTCCGTGGAAACAAACTTGCGGGTTTGATGTAGAAGTGATATGCATATTGCAACGCCATATTCATTACTGTGTAATATTGATTGATTTACCTTAAGAAACGTACAGTTTTGCTTCACTCTATCTCGGAAAGAAATGGATTTGGAGCCTAAAATGTAATACTATAAACACTAAATAATGTTTTTCATATGATATAAAATTTATACTACTTTTTGGGTAAACCAGGGTGTCCCTTTTCCAAAGACGATCGGAACAAGTACCTTTAAAATGAGTTTTAATATAAAACCTATAGATTTCCGTACATCTGTATAATACACCATATTAAGACCGCTACACAGTAAAAATGTTGGCCTTCAAAAGACACTTCCTTACGAAACTGTGAAGTGTCTTGCTTGAAAACACGACTTGTGTTTTAGTGTCCCTTTGTGTCACTGAGACTAGAGACGTCGCAAAACTGGCTTCACACAATGTGTTTGTCTATTGCCAAGACGTCTTACATATTTTACAGTTAAGAATGGTAATATATACTGTTGTACAGCAGAATCGAATTGATCTAAAGTATATAGCCTACTCTCAGTAAATTATATATCGCGAAAGCCTAAAATTTGAGAAATTTGGCAGATTAGCTTAAACGTAAATGACTTGTCTGTAGATTCTTGTAAGTTTTTTTCAAAAATGACAAAGACGAAAACAGAAGTATCAAAGCGAATGTCCATTTAATTGGTTTATTTCTCAAAGACGATAGGAACAAGTAACTTTAAATTATGATGTTTTAATATAGAAACCTATAGATTTTCCACAAATCGTTATAAATGCACCTTTAAGAGCGATACGCTTAAAAATTTTGTACTTCAAAGACCGTCTTACGAACTATGAATTGTCTTGCTTGAAAACACGACTTGTGTTTTAGTGTCTTGCATTAGAGGTAACATTTGGACGTGGCTTGCATAGATCCCTGACTTTGTGTGCAAACCTAGAAACGATTTACAAAACTGGCCTTCGATCATGTTTCCATCGATACCAAGGCACCATTTTACAGGGTGAAAGTTAATTATAATGTTGTACATACAGCACGAACATAATTGATCTGTAATTATAGCTATCAGAAATTATCGCGATAAAGCCTAAAATTTGGGAAATTTGCAGGATCAGCTTAAACGTAAATGAACTTGTCTGTAGAGCTTGTAAGTTTTTTTCCAAAATGGACAAAAGAGAAACAAGTATCAAAAGCGATTTCCCATTTAAATTGGTTGTTTTCTCAAGACGATCCGAAACAAGTATCTTAAATGATGTTGTAATATGAAAACCTATAGATTTTCCACAAATCTTTATAAATGCACCTACGAGCGATACAGTAAAAAGTTTGCCTTTCAAAAGACCATCGCTTACGAAACTATGAAGTGTCTTGCTTGAAAACACGACTTGTGTTTTAGTGTCTTGCTATAGATGTACATTGGCCATCGCGTGCATAGAGACATGACTTTGTGTCACTGAGACTAGAGACGTCGCAAAACTGGCTTTTTTACAGTGGTGAGAAAGTGTAATATATAACTTTTACCGCACGAACTGATCTATAAAGGTATACCTCAGATAGTACCCCGAAATCTTAACATTTTGGAATTCACGGCTTAGCTTAAACGTAAATGACTTGTCAGTGTAGATTCTTGGAATTTTTTTCTCAAATGGACAAAAGAAAAAACATAAGTAATCACACCTTCCAAATCGAATTTCCATTTTATGGCTGTTGCAGTACGACTAAGTATCCATATATCGAGTGAAATGTCTGCGTTTTAGAAACTTGTCAACTGCCACTGGAACCGAAACCGCTGGAACATATTCCTACTTTTTTATGCAAAATTGGGTTTCCGCTACTATGGGCGTTGTCTGTGGAAATAAACAGTTTTGCCAATTGGCCTACATATTAGACGTCACTTGCAACAACCATACAGATGGTATGTTGGTACTTATTTTGGTATCAGTGGAACTCGGTGCTCTTATACCGAATTCCAGAGGGGGTGGATACCCTCCCGTCGTGTTACAAAAAAAGACTTGAGATACAAATACGAGGGTTTAAAGTTATAGGCGCTGTATATAGTTCGGGCGTTCAGTGAGAATGTCCATGATGCACGGAGATGGATGGCTATAACATTGTTTAAATTTATTTAGATTTTATATATAAGTTTAAAATGTGTTGGTAGTCGGAAGAAGGACCGTGACAAACTGTACGCATTAAAGAATTGAGATATAACTTTTTTAATACAAAATTGTTTTAATCCGCTGGCTTTATCCGGAAAAAAGGGGGGGGATCATGTTGTGATATCGTTTTCTTTTCAAGTTGTATACATGTTTTTATTTTGCAGTTGAGCACAATGGATTTTTTAAATAAATTTTCTAGACGAAGGCAGTTTGTCCCCCTAGTATATTAAAATACTTTTTAACATGTCTTTTACATCCTTGTGATAGTTTATTTTTACAAGCTTATGCTTTTTTATCTCTGTGTATAATTACGTTCTAGTACCTTGCGATATCAATTCATTTGTGCATTGTTGCTGGGCAATGATACAAATGAAAAATTAACTAAACTATCAGCAAATATCCTGAAGTGTAATTTTTCTTGCGTAGCACAAGTGTCATTTGTCAAAACTGTCCCATTGGTATAAAGTTTCACTGAAATTGGCGTGTCCCACTGGGGTCACATTCAGAACCCCTGGAACGAGCATGAGTAACCAACAAACCCCTGCGATGAACCCCCGGTTCTTTTCTCCCCAACCTCTCTAATCTTTTCCAATAAGATTTTTCTCTCATCCTGG